>PVIY010021988.1:0-41578 GCA_004026745.1 Myrmecophaga tridactyla
CTGCTAAGAATGAATTCACCTTCAACTGCAAGTAACATTAAACCTGATTGACAGTGGCTTAAACAAATGAGAGTTAATTTTTCACACATTACAAAAATTGGAAGGGAGAAAATGACTGGCTTTTCTTGGATGGCTCAAAATGTCCTTTAAGTCCTAATCCTTTCTAACTTTTCACTTTATCATTTTAAATATGTGAGTTGTAGAATATCATGATTTCTGCATTGTAGATAAAACATTAATATTAAATGCCAGAGAAAGGGTTTGGGGAAAAGTACTTCTACATGAAGCTTTGTTCTTTTATTTGGGAAGGAAACCTCCCAACAGCTCACACTGCTTTACAGCTCATTAAACAGCTCTGAATCACAGTTCCATTTTTTTTTTTAACAATTCATAGCCAAATGAAATGGAATTATACTACCTGGTTCAGAAAAATCATGTTATGTCCCTTTGGGCTGAAATACGGGTACTTACTGCTAAAATGGAAAAATTTTTAATCTTATACCTACACAAATATAATTCATTGAAAGAATTTGGAAGGGGAATGACTTGATAAATGGCAAAGGGAAAGGGAGTTACAGAAACAAAACAATGATAAACAGTGTCAAATCATGGACAGAGAACAAGGAAAATGATTGTGAAGCAATTTTTGAATTAGATTGTCAGAATCAAGAGTTGATTCTCAAAAAAGAAAAAAAAAGGATCTGTGGAAACCAGAATAAATTCTGGTTGAATGAATAAAATGTGAGAAAATCTCATCACTGTAGGGTTTTACAAAGAAATGAGGAATTAAATTAGAAAGTAACAAAGATTTAGAGACTAGATTTTTTGACTATTAATAGATCAAGTCTTGAAAAATAGTTCAAGAAAATTAAATTGATGGAATCTTGAGGAAGATTCAAGGATACTTGAAGGAATTGTTCTTGAAAATCATACTTCTGGGGATAAAAGCAAAGAGGATGCTTCCTTATTAACTACAAATTCGGGCTCTGATACTGGATGTTTCTTAGACTCAGTTTTTTAATTTGTAAAATGAGTCTAATGAAACTATTTCTATCTGTAGAATTTTTGTAAGTTTTGAAATGAAATGATTTCATTTGAGATACCCAAATGAAAATCTCACCTCCACTGTAGATTAGTATTTCAAAACTGAACTCATTTCAAAATTAACACTCATTTATTTAAGCCACAAGTAAATACATTTTGTAAGAAGGAAGCATTTAGTAAATGTTATCTATTATTACTATCTTTCTGTAATTATCATCTATACTTACAAAAACGTATTCAATCCCTTGTATCCAATGTGCTATTAGAGGTAACATCGCAATAATAAAATGTGCCATGAGCTGTGCAATATGAATAATCTTAAATTTATATACCAGAATTTCACTGAAATTTTTTTTCAAAGCAAAATATTAAACACTTTTGGCCTGATAATCTCTATTTAGCCAGTGAAGTAAGACATTCAGTCAAAGAGAAACTGAAGTTGAGTGTGAGTATTAGTGTGAAGGCAACTGAAAGTGCCTCGGCTTAAAGAGGTGGGAAACACCTATATAAAGGATCATTGAAAAGTTCTTAGAATTTCTGGAAAGATTAAAAACAGATCTGATAATCATATAAGAAGAGTAAAAGTCTTATTAGGCTTCATATATAATATTCATGATAACCATTTATTTTTCTTCTTGTCCTGCTCAAATACATAAAAAATATTACATTTATTATTTGGGAAAAAAATAACAAAGTAAACAGGAAATGTACTTTAGTGTCACTGATACTAACTCTACCACAATTTCTACCTCCAGATCATTTGAAATCCAGACCTTCTGTACCAGACAATGGATGGACTAAATGACACTGTGGTTTCTGAATTTCTGTTGCTGGGACTCTCTACGTCTTGGGAAACTAAAGTTTTTCTCACATTGATATTCTCCTTACTCTATTTAGGAATCATCCTAGGAAACCTTTCCATTTTGATATTGGTGATATTTGATGCTCACTTGCATTCCCCCATGTAATTCTTGCTGGCCAACCTGTCCCTCATTGATGTGGGGGTATCCTCTACCACAGTCCCCAAAATGATCACAGACCTTCTGAATGAATACAAAGTGATTTCTTTTCATGGTTGTATAACACAGATATGCTTCATTCATATCATAGGAGGAGTGGAGATGGCGCTCCTCATAGCCATGGTGTTTGACAGGTACATGGCAATCTGCAAGCCTCTTCACTACTTGAAAATCATGAGACCTAAAATATGTGTTTCATTTGTAGTCACTGCCTGGGTAACTGGGGTGATCCATGCCATGTCTCAATTTGTTTTTGTTATAAACTTGCCATTTTGTGGTCCGAATAAGATAGACAGTTTTTACTGTGACTTCCCCAGGATCATAAAACTTGCATGCACAGACGGAGTCAAATATGAGTTTATTATTGCTGCCAACAGTGGGTTCATGTCCATGGGCACCTTTTTCCTGCTGATTCTTTCCTATGTCTTCATTTTGGTCACCGTCTGGAAACGTTCTTCAGGAGACTTATCCAAGGCATTTGTCACTTTGTCAGCTCACATCACTGTGGTTATTTTTTTCTTTACTCCGTGTATATTTCTCTATGTGTGGCCTTTCCCAACATCATCACTTGACAAATACCTGTTTATTGTTGAATTTGCTATCACACCTGCCTTGAATCCTGCCACCTATACATTAAGGAACAAAGACATGAAGATAGCAATGAAAAGATTGAGCAAATGCATATATTATGTCCAATTTTGCTGACCAGAATTCTTTTTGGAGTTCTAAAACTATACATCCACTGCCTGTTTAATATCTTCACTAAGCATCCTTAATTTCACACATTCAGAACTGAACATTTTATCTACCTGCATTGAACTATTTCTACTACTTTTATATAACATTTATTTAGTGCCTTTATTATCCTGGGAAATGTGAATCCACTGTTTATGAGTTCGTATGATGGCAGCCAGCAGAGATATCTACTAATTATTTTCATATGGTTAAAAGTGTGAAAACTTTTACAATAATAGATACAATGAAATCCTTTCTGATTTCAATTGGGTGTGAAAACAAACTGGAACCTGCTTTGGTGAATGCTAGGAATCTTCACTTTGAATGATTACAACATGGAAATGTTACAGCACTACTTAACTATTGAGTAGGTTGGATTGCCACAAAGGAGATCCAAAGACAAAATTTCACTGAAGGTAGTTTACACATAAGCTGTTTCCTGGAAGCATCAACTAGTAGGCGAGGAAGCAAGACATACAATGGAAGTTTGCTTATCTTGATAAGTATAACTGGATGAAAGCCTACTGTGGCCTACGGAGAGATTATATATGCTCTGTGACATACAATTGTCTCAATCAAAGTGCAGCAAGCTGGGGAATTTCTTCAGTTTTAAAGGACTGATCTGCAGCATTAGTCCCTTGCATGTCCAGCCTGCACATTCTGAAGATTTAGCATATTAGAAAGGTGAAAAAAATCTATCAAACAGATGCTCTGATCCTGACAGCAGAGAACCATAATGTTTGATGAAAACAATAAATGCTGATGTATATGAGTGAAATGAACGTTGATAACTAAAAGTACTCCCAAATCTTAAAATCACAAAGGCACTATTAATCTCACTCAAATACATCATTTATTCTTTAAAGTATTAGCTGTTTACTGCTTCAAAGAACAAATATTTAGAAAAAGAGGGATAGAAGGACAAGTGATACACACACTTTTACTTTCTTGTCCCCAAATGCTGATTAATACTTATCTCCCTCGTCAACCACTCATTATAGATTTCCCTCGCCCTCAAATCTCACTTTTTGGTAGTCAAAATTATTTACTCAGTGAGGTGACACAGGTTTTCATTCATGAGCAGTATAAGCTCCTGTTTAAATGCTCTTGCCAGTCTGTTATTGATACAATTACAGTTTTGAAATTATTATCAATGATGAAACCACCATGTGGTATCCCAATGTCTCCTAACTTGTAGATAAACTTCTCTTCATTACCCATCATGAAGCAGCAATTCCTTCTCTTCATGGTAATGAGTATAATTATACCTGACATTGAGGTAACCAAGTAATATTCAATCAGCATTATATCATCAATGTAATGGACCTTAATGATTTGGAGTGAAGAATGAGAGAGTTGGTAAAACCCTGAGATAGACCAGTGAAGGTGTATTGCTAGACCTGACAGCTGAAAGTAAATTGCTTCTGAAAGTCTTTATAACAAATATAGAAGGGAAAAAAGGCATTCTTTTGGTCAGTAACTAAATACTCATCAGAAGTGTTGATTTGCTCCAGCAATAAATTAATATCTAGAAATAAATATGATAAGAATCACAATATGACAAAGTTTAACAACCATTCTAAAAGGTCCATCAGTCTTCTGACAGGTCAAATAAGCAAGTTGGAAAAAAATACCTTAGTAATCGAAATCTCTACATCTTTCATGTTTGTAATAGTAGTAAAAGTCTGCACAATTCCTTGTGAAATTCAGTATAACGTTGGTTTGTTATTTTGGAAAGTAGAGTACTTGTTTCCATTTGCCTTTCATGTCATCCTTGTCATTGCTTAGCTCAGGTAACTGATGTGAAAACTTTGCATCTGGGTAAGTCCATTCCAATTCTGTATTATGGAATTATGGATATAATTAATGGGACCCACACTGTCCACTTCAGATGAATTTAGCCAAAACTACATTGTGTGTCTGAGCTCCACAAACTACTACTTGTCACTGGTGGGCCCCCAAAGCTTGTTGGGTTGACAGAAATGATTGATACTTCAGAAACACTGTGCCACTATGCTCTCAATGTCTGATTACTCTCGAGTCCCTTTAGCAAAAGATAAGAGGAAGATTTCTAGGAAAATTTGGAGATGTTTCTGGGTTTCCACTCAGAAACAAAATATCTTGGACATCAACACTCCTATTCTAACCAAAGGAAGATTTATGAACTGACTGGGAAACGCAACTCTTCTGACATCCATGATAGGATTGAAGTCTTAACGTGATAGAGCCAGCTGTTTACCCAAAAGTAGAAAGAGAGTCAGGGACAGAACCACAGCTTATTTGGTGCAGATACCCAGGATCAGAACCCCTTTCCTAGAAATAACTTCCCTAATACCATTTAAATTGTAATTGATGAGTGCTCGACGCTCAGTGTGGACTACTATGGGAAATAAAATCTCCATGTGTTTTTGACTGAGGTTGTCCCCCACTTTCCTGACATTTGCTTCCAGGAATCCTATGTCAATACTAAGATTTGAGAACAACTTCAGTATCTTTCTAGCTGAAAAGGTGATAAGTAACCATCTTAAAACATGCCCCAGAGCTGTCCTTCTCTTTAACCAGGAACAAATCAATTTCATCAGAGTCCAATTGACCTCAGGAAAGGAAGCACCCAACCACAAGCCCTTTTAACCTTCGAAGAGGAGATAAAACCAAATTCCAGGCATCCTAGCCTTCTGTGTGAAGGAAATGATTCCTTTACTCTTCAAGACATATTTAAGGGTTCGGTGGGTGTAGCTGAGAAATCCTTGTGCGTTTCACAGCCTGAGAGTGATCACTAAAAGATTGAGACATAATAATAAGATTATAGAGCACTTCTCGGCTCCCCATACCTTACCTCTGCTTCAATAGAGATCCTGTATTTTACAGGAGATTACAATTGAAAGATCAGAAGGTTTTATATACCAATTAAGACGTTCTATGAAAATGACAGAGTAAGATCAAAGTAAAGACACTGAAGAACTTTTAACCTTGATTGTGAATTTAAAATAACTATGATTTATATGCTAAGAACCATAAATGGAAAAAGTGCCAATATGCAAGAACAGATAGGTAATGTAAGCAAAGACATAGAAACTCTAGAATGAATCAAGATGAAAAGTTAGAAATTAAAAACTCTGTAATTACAATATGGATTTCCTGTGGTGGGTTCACCAGTAAAGAAAAATAGTCAAAGGAAGTATCACTAAACTTAAAAATATGTCACTAGAACTTTCCAAACTAAAAAGCAAAGAGATAAAAAACACACTAAAACTAAGACACAAACTATCTAAGAACTGTTGGACACTTACAAAAGGTATAATAAATGCATAATAAAAGGAGTTGAAACAGAAAGGAGCAGAAACAATAGTTGAAGTAACAACGATTGAAGGTTTTCCAAAATTAATGACAGATATAAAACTACAGATGCAAGAAGCGCAAAGAGTACAGGACATGTTATACACCAAAAACAAAACAAACAAACAAACAAAAACCATACATAAGTATATCCTAATTGCAGAAAATTATTGAAAATCTTAAAAGAGGAAAAGGGGTACATTTTACCCATGAGCACTATTTAATCTCTTTACACCTGATGGAATGAACTTCTCTCTAGAAACAATGCATGCAAAAAAGTGAGTTGAGTTCAATATTTAAAGTGAAGAAATAAAAAACACTGGATTATAATTCTGAATTTTCAGACTATAATTCTGCAATTTTCTTCAAAATTGAAGAACTGAAGAATTTCTCTGGCAAACAAATTTGAGAGTATTTGCCACCAGTAGACAAATGTTCTGAAAGAAATATTAACAGAAAATTTTCACAAAGATGGAAAATGATATAGGTAAGCAAATCATAGATACATAAACAAAGGAAGAGAATTACACAAGGAATAAGTGAAGGTAAAATAAAATCTTTTATTTTTATTTTTCTAAAATGGTATAACAGATAATGCTTTGTTTAAAGTAATTATAGCAGAAGCATATTGGATAACTACAGCTTACAGATATTTTTAATAAATGACATTTGTAATAAAGGTTAAAAAGAACAAGAAGGAACTAGAACTCTCTATTACAAGTGTTACTTGTATCTCTGTACAAGTATGGATATGTTACTTTCCATAAGCAGCTTGGTCTTAATTAAAAGTAGATATAAGTTAGTTATGAATGTATGTTGCAATATCTAGAAAAGCAGCTAAAAATAGTCTAAAAGAACTATCATTAATATGTAAAGAAAAGAGAAAAATGGAATCATATGAAATGCTTAACTAAACCCAAAGATGGCATCAAAGCGTAGAAGGCAATAAAAGAAGCATAGAAAAATATAAAGAATAGAAAAAAGTCACAACAATATGGAAAATACTAACAGATTCATCAATAATCACTTTAAAGAGAGTAGTCTTAATGTACCAATTAAAAGACAGACTGAAAGTGGATTTTAAGAAAAATATCCTATTATGTGGTGGCCGCAAGAAATCCCCTTTAAGTAAAAAGACACACAAGGAAAAAGTAAATGGAAAAGGAAAGACATACCATGATAACATTAACTTGAAAATCTGATGTACTACATTAATTCAAGGAAAGATTTCAAAGCAAGAAATATTGCCAAAGGATAAAAAGAAGCTTTACATAATGATGAAGAGGTCAATTTTCCTAGATGGCATGACAGTCTTGAATTAGTATGTACCAAGCCAGAGCATCAAAACACATGAAACAAAAGCTTATAAAACTACAAGAAGAAATAAACAAATACTATATTTTAGTTGGAGCCTTCAATACCCTGCTATTGGCAGTAGCCTGATCCGGCAGGCAGGAAATCCATAAGAATATAGTTGAACTGAACTGAACCATCAATTAACTGAATCATATAGAATACTTCATCCACCAATGATAGAAACAACATACTTCTTAATTCATGTGGAATATTCACTAAGACAGATCAAACCCTGCCCCATATAATGCACCCTAACTACTCTAAAAGAATATAAATCATGCATAGTACAATCTTAGAAAATAACTCAATTAAATTAGAGATCAATAAACAGAAAAAGACAGCTGAAAACACTGTACATATTTGGAGATCATATAACCCAGTTCTTAACAACAGGAGGGTCAAAGAAAGAGTCTCAATAAAAATTTTAAAATATGTTTGCTAGTTTGAAACTGTTATGTACCCCAGAAAAGACACTGTTCTTTTTTGTTATCCAATTTTGTAAAGGCAGATCTATTGTTTAGGGTAGGGCCCTTTGATTAAGTTGTTCCGTGGGGATGTGACCCACATAATTGTGGTTGGGATTTTTTGGATTTATTCATTTTCATGGCGATGTGGCTAACCCAACTATAAGTGGGACTTTTTGATTAAGTGGCTTCTATGCAGAAGTACCTCCACCCATTCAAAATGGGTCTGAATCCATTTACTGGAGTTCTTTAAGAGGGAACCATTTTGGAAAAAGCTCAGAGTCAACACATACAGATACGTTTGGAGAAAGAAAACACCCTGGGGAAGCTATTTGAAACCAGAAACCAATAGACCAGCAGATGCCATCACATGCCTTCCCAGATGACAAAGATGTTTCCAAATGTCATTGGCCTTCTTTTAGTCAAGGTATCTTTCTCCAGATGCCTCAGTTTGGACATTTTTCTGGCCTTAGAACTGTAAACTTGTAACTTAATAAATTCGCTTTATAAATACTAACCTATCCCAGAGTATATTAAGCAGGTAATCAAAAAGTAGTGGCAAAGTTCCTTGAGGTATGGGAAAAAAATATATGAACTATTAAACTTTACTACCAGGGAAGTCCCTGATACTATGTCAAACATTAGGAACACCCAAATCAATAGGCTAAGCCATTGATCTGGAGGCTTGCCTTTGTGAAGTTTATGTATGTGGTGGAGAAGCTTAACCTACATATAGGTATGTTGCTCAATTGTGGCCTCATTCTCTCTAAGCCCAACTCTACAAGTGAAATCATTGCCCTCCCCTCTATGTGGGACATGACATCCAGGGGTGAACATCTCCCTGGTGGCATGAGAGATGTCTTCCAGGGATGAGTTAGGCCCTGGCATGATAGGATCAAAAATACCATCCTGACCAAAAGGGAAAAAAGAAGTGTAACAAATATGGTATCAGTGGCTGAGAGAGTTCAAATAGATTCGAAAGGCTGTGCTGGAGGTTGCTGTTATGCAAACTTGAGTTAGACATTGCTACTTATCATAACTTGCCAACCCCCAACCAAAACCATTCCAGGGAATCCTAAAGAACACCTATGGCAATATACAAGATTCTACAAAGGTTCCATGCACTAGGTAACTTTCCAGAAACCTACAAACTCCAGATGGGTCCCTGGACCAGATAAGTCCTAAAACCTAGAGGGGCCAGCCTTTCCAGAACATCAGCTAGTTCCATCTCCCTACCCTTTATTAGTGACAGCCCTTCCAACACGAAAAATGTACAATGGGCATAGTCCCAATAACCCTAGTGAGTCACAGAAAGATCAAAAGTGATAGTGGAATTATACAGAGAAGGAAGGGTTTAAACAAAACTATGATTGCTAAATCATTATATTGATATCTCTTTTAGTCTCCAGTATCTTAGAGCAGCTAGGAGTAAAAACCTAAAATTGCAGAATTGTAATCCATACCAAACTCTGAAATCTGTTCTACAACTAACTGTTGTGCTGTGCTTTAAAATTTAATGATATGTATATTATATTATATATATATTATTTTTCACAGAAAAAAGAAAAAAGTGATGATAAGAAATATATAGTCCTTCTAGCCTCCAGTGTTCTGGAGCAGCTAGAAAGAAAAATCTAAGATAGTATGGTAGCCCATAACAAACTCTTGAATCTGTCCTCTAAGAACAGCGCTTTGAAAACTACTGCTTTTTTCTTTCTTTGCTTTGTATATATGTTACATTATACAACTAAAAAAGTTTTTTTAAAAATCCAACCTACTTCTCATATATTGCACTCCAGCAGCTTTAGCAAACAAAACAATACATTTAAATGCAAAATAAAATACAACTTTTCAAAATTTGTGAGATGTAGCAAAAGCAAGCAGTGCTTAGAGGGAAATATAGAGCATTGGATGTATGCATTAGCAAAGAAAAAATATCTAAAATCCAATATATAAACTTCCACATTAGCTCACTAGAAAAAGTAGACCAAATCAAATCTTAATTAAGCAAAATAAAAGAAAGAGTTATAATCAGAGCATAAATAAATGAGATGGACAACAATAAACAGTAGAAAAAATAATGAAACCAAAATCTGTTTTTTTTAAATGATCAATAATATGATAAACTTCTAACCATCTTAAACAACCCTTAAAAATGAAGTATATAGGGTGGGCCACGGTGGCTCAGCAGGCAAGAATGCTTGCCTGCCATGCCAGAGGACCGGGGTTCAATTCCCGGTGCCTGCCCATGTTAAAAAAAAAAAATGAAGTACACAGAAATGATTAAAATCAGAAATGAAACTGGACCGGGCTATGCCCACAAATTTAGTAACTTAGGTTAAATGGACAAAGTCCTTGTACAACCAATCTATAAAAACACATAAGAAGAAATAAATATTAAGAAAATTACATCAACAATTAAGAACATACCAAAGTATATATTACAAGGTCCGCTTCATTTCACTGGTGAGTTCTAGCAAACATTTAAAGAAGAAATGATTCCAATTTTCAGAAATTTCTCCCAGTAAACAGAAGCAGAGAGAATATTTCATAATTGATTCTATGAGGTGAGCATTGCACTATTACCAAATTCAGGCAATAATATAACTGGGAAAAAATTCAAAACTAATATCTCTCAAGAAGCAAAATTAGGAAGAAAAAATCTATTTACAGAGGATATGGTTCTGTAGAAACAAAAACAAAGGATCAAAAAAAAGAATCTTGGAACTAAAAACTGATAATAAATGTAAAAAAAAGTACAAGAACTGTTATGAGGAAAATTATGAAATCTGAAGCAAGAAATAAAAAACTTAAATAAATGGAGAGAAAATCCATATCCATAGATAAGAACACTCAATATTAATAGAATGCCAATTCTTTCTAACCTGATGTATACATTTACACACTCCCAATCAAAATATCAGCAAGTTATTTGTGGATTTCAAAAAACTGATTCTAAAGTTTACTTGCAAAGCCAAAATAATCAGAATAGTCAACAAATTACAACCAAGATGGAGGACTGAAATTACGTGACTTTAAGGCTTAACTATAAAGTTTCAGTAATAAAGACACCTGGTAAACATCAATGGAACAGAATAGAGATCCCAGAAGCAGACCTGCACAAATATAGTCAACTGATCTTTGATAATAAAACAAAGCAATTCATGGAGAAAGGAAAGTATATTATTAAACTTTGTATTTATTCATTCATTCATTCCTTAGTTCAATTTTACTGATATGTATTCAACACACAATACAATCCACCCAAAGTATAAAATCAGTGGTTCACAGTATCATCATATAGCTGTGCATTCATCAACACAATAAAATTTTAGAACATTTTCACTACTCCAGGAAGGGAAAAAAGGAACAGAGAGAACAGACAAAACAACTTCCAATTCCTACCCTGCCCCATATTATTAATCTATAGCATTGATACACTACATTTGTTAATGTTCATGAAAGAATATTAAGGTATTACTGTTAGCGTTAGTCCATAATTTGCAGTAGTTCATTTTTCCACATATACCACTGTATTATTAATTCCATGTAAAAATGTCATACATTTGTTCTAGTTAATGGAAGAAATACCTATATTTGTAGTGTTAAACACAGTACATTTCATCCAACAAAGATTTACTAAGTTACATATTCCCATGTTTTAACCTCTGGCTTTCTTTCTGCTGACATATATGACACTAAATTTCCTCTATCAACCACTCACACACAGTTCAGTACTATTAATTATACTCACAATAAAGTGCTGCCATGATCTCTATAATTTACATTTATTTTAATTCAATTTATTAAAAATTTTTGCACATCTCAAGCAACTGCTTCCCTCCATTCTCTAGCCTCATTCTTTCTCATAATGACCTATATTCTAGATTCTTTGTCCATAAATTTGCATAGTATATTTAGAATAAGTTAGTGAGAACATACAATATTTGTCCTTTTTTGAATGACATTTCACTCAACATAATATCCTCAAGGTCCCTGAATGCTCTCAAATGCTTCAGGACTTGGTCACTTTTTCATTGCATAATAATATTCCATCATATGTATATGCCATGGTCTGCTTATCTGTTCATCAGTTGATGGATACTTGTATGTTTTCATCTTTTGGCAATTGTGAATAACTGTGCTAGGAACAACAGTGTGAAAATATCTGTACATGTCTCTTCTTTCGGTTCTCTTGGTATATACCAAGTAACAGGACTGCCAATTCATAGAGCAACTCTACACTTAGTGTGCCGGCTTGAAACTGTCATATACCCCAGAAAACCCATGTCCTCATTCACTATTGTGCCTTCCAAGCTGAAAGAGAAACCCTTAATGTCATCAGCCTTCTTGAGCCAAGGTATCCTACCCTGGATGCCTTAGTTTGTACATTTTCACAGCCTTAGAACTGTAAACTTGCAACTTAATAAGTTCCCCTTTTAAAAGCCATTCCATTTCTGGTATATTGCATTCTGGAAGCTTAACAAACTAAAACACTTAGGTTTCTGAGGACCACCAGACACCTTCCACAGTGGGTATACTATTTTATATTCCCATCAGCAAAGAACCAATGTTTGGTTTTATTGATTCTCTCTATGACTTATAGTTCATTGATACTTTCCTCTAACTTTCAAATTTGTTGTCGAGTGTCTCCAGCATATTTTTAATTTCATCTACAGTATCTTTCATTTCCATAAGATCTGCTACTTTTCTATGTATTCTTTCAAATTTCTCTTTATGCCCTCCTGCTGTCTTCTTAATATTCTTTATCTCTTGCCATCTTATTGAAACATTTAGATTTCTTTGAACATCTTTGATTAGTTCCAAATGCTGTATCTCCTCTGACATTTTAATTTGATCATTTGGCCTGGCCATGTCTTCTTGTTACTTATTGTGACTTGTAATTTTTTACTGGTATCTGGGCATCTGATTATATTGATCAGATTATTATTTTGAAAGTGGTTTTCCTTCTTCTGTCTAAGATTTCTTGTTGATTAGGTTTATATTGAATGTCTTCTTTGGCATTTGGTTTGTCAGTAATTCCCAGGCAAATAGGTTCAGGGTACCAAGAAGGGAGTGCCTTGTAATTGTTTTGTTGGCATCTGGGTATCTGATGATCTTGATAAGATTACTTTGAAAGCTGTTTTCCCTCTCTTCTTTAAGATACGTTGTTGATTGGTATTTGGTTTGCTAAAGCTGCGCGAATTCAATATATCAGAAATGGGTTCACTTTTACAATGGTAGCTTAGTAGCTTGAAAATTTGAAGTCCTAAATCTATGAAAATATTCAAATTAAAACATAAACAGGATGATACTTTTTCTGAAGACAGACTGCTAGCATCCAGGGTTCCTCACTCAACTGAGAAAACGTATATGGTCATTGTCTGCTGGTTCAGCTTCCATGTATCATTTTTCTTTGTCAGCTCTCTCCAAATTTCTCACTTTTATCCTCTCTTAAATGACTCCATTAAAGATTTAAGGCACACCTTGAATATATTGGGTCACATTTCAATTGTAACAACCTAATCAAAACATCCCAACAAAAATAGGTCTGCCTCCACAGGCATGCATTAAAAGGTCATGATCTTTTCTGGGGAAAATAACAACCTCAAACCAGCATAATTGAGTTCATGCTAAAGGTCTTCTTTGGCATTTGGTTCAATACCATTTGCAAGCCAAAATATGACAAATGTATGTTGTGCAGATCCATCCCAAACTGTCCTAGATAGAGGGTCAGGAAAGAAGCTTGCAAATAATGTGCTTTCCCAACCTTACCAGGAGATGGTACACTTTGGTAATTTATTTCACACTGCCCTGAAACTGTAAGTGATATTTTACCCTCTGTCCCTCCGTTTCTGAGGCAGATGTGTATAGTGTCTCCCCAGTGCTCTAGGTGCCTGTCATGAAAGGACCAAAACTATGGGACCCACTGCCCCAATTTCCCCAGCCATTATTTGGATCAGGACTGGGCCACATCCCCTCTTTTCCTGGGGAGAGTGAGTCCCAGTCTCTTCTAGACTGTAGCAATAAGACAACTGAGAACCAGGAGGGTCCTTCATGGATGCCAGAACTTTCCTTAAGAATGTATTTCTGGAAGCCTAGGAGAAGGAAGTATTTGCTGGACTCACCAATGGCACATGGTAAAGTTGCAGACGGATAGGTTTTATAAGATAAATCTATACTAATGTGCCAATATTACAAGACTTTCAAAGGCTTCCTCAAGGGCATAACAATGAAGCTTAAATTTTCAACTCAATTTGGGTAG
This sequence comes from Myrmecophaga tridactyla, assembly GCA_004026745.1. Taxonomy (NCBI): domain Eukaryota; kingdom Metazoa; phylum Chordata; class Mammalia; order Pilosa; family Myrmecophagidae; genus Myrmecophaga; species Myrmecophaga tridactyla. The sequence continues at coordinate 14,220 of PVIY010021988.1, forward strand.
TCTAGCTTTGATCCCAGGTTTTAGTAAATCAGACAAGCAAGTCACTTCAGTCAATCCAAGCCTCTGAGGTAAAAACACTAAGTCTAGAATCTCTGCCCAGTGATTCCAAGTAAAAGTTTCAGCTCGATACAACTTTGTATTTTTCCTACCCTGATCCCACTTCCTTAAAATCCCCATACATGTTTGCCAGTTTTCTATCGATACTTTTTGACAAAACTGTGATTCTCTGGTATTGCACTTCCTCATGGATCACATTCTGTACTCACCCTATGAGTATCTTTTAATTCTGGATATAGGTCTAGAAGTGATGAAAGATGATAGAGGCAGGAACTTAGGAGGATCAGGAACCCATCTCAAGGCAATTTCCCCAGTAAAAATCATTACAGATTCTTTGAACAACAGGAGAAAAACCTTTTCAGACAATGCAAGAAAGTTTGTTTCCATCAAGAAAAAAGACTCAGAGAAACTCAAATTCAGAGATTAAATTCAGAGGTTAAAGGTTCACAGCTTCATTAGAAACTGCCCATATGTTTCCATTCCACTTTTCAGGATACCACTCCATTATAATCAATGCCCCCACTACAACAGAAGAGAACCTGAGAGGCTGATAATTAAATTGCTTAGTAATTGAACAACTTACATAGAATTTGTAATTAATTTTCAGAAATAGCAACTCTCAACCTACAAATGACAAAGATTTATTTTCAGGCAATCACAGATACTGTTTGTTCCCTTATATGATCAACAAAAATTGTTGAATTGAAAATAGAGATGCAGACACTTCTACTCAAGTGTTAATGACAACATTATTCACAATAGCCAAAGTGCAAAAAAAAAAAAAACATGGGTCTATCAACAGTTGAATAGATGAACAAAAAGTTGTACACATAGAATTAAATATTATACAGCCATAAAAGGGAATGAAATACTGATTGTTTTAAATACTGCAGCATAGAGATCCTTGAAAATTTTATGCTGAGTGAAAGAATCTAGTTACAAAAAAAACCACACATATTGCTTCTGTTCATATGAAATGTCCAACAAGACAATCTATAATGATGGAAAGTAGATTAGTAATTAGGGCTGGGTACAAGTAGGAATCATTAATAGCTAAATGATGTAGGGCTTCTTTTCAGGTAAAGTATTCCAATGCAGATTCTGGTAATGGTTGTGCATATACATTAATATATTTAAAACCAATTTTTAAATGGGAGAATTGTCTATTTTAAAACAGTTAAAATGCAAACTCAATTGTGTTTAATGAAATTGCTGTTATTCATTTCTGGTTTAATAAATATTATATCAAGTTCTTCATAAACCCTAAGCTGGGGAGTTTGCGAGTAGCTGGCAAATTTTGTGAGTTAATTATTTAAAAGTCTAACAGACAGAAGATACACATAAGTGAGATTCTTTTAAACCATGCTTCTACACAGTGATGAACAAATGTATAATTAATAACAGAAAATATCTCGTTGCAAAATGACTGAAAACTGTTTTAAAATTAAACAGAAAAACGAACGATTGATATAAGTATAGCGTATACATATTTCAGCTTCTAAGCTGAAATTTAACCATCACACAGTTAGGGAGTGAGCCTTCTATCAATGTGAGAAAACATGTGCATGGATCATCATCTGTCTGAATTGCATAGAAACACTTTATATACCCTTAATTCTTAGTCTTTTGATATGAAAGTGTTTCTGCCTCATTAACATAACTTCTCTTTTTGTAGTCTGATTTGGAAGTGCAAGGAATATATTAATTTTCATAATTATCAACCTATAAACTAAAATTCAACACTCAGTAATTTAAATAATACATTGCCAAATCAACTTAGTTGGCACTGTCTTATAATGTATCCATCAGTACTAACAGGAACAAGGCAAAAGTGGAAAAGCTAGTCAATAATACAACTCTTTGATTTTCTGACATTAAATCAGATATTCTGACTGAATGAGTAAGTTGGCATGGGATTGTGAGTGCAAACCTAACCTTAAGCGGAATTGTTTGCCTATGTATTTCAGACTGAGAAATGTCAAAGATCTGAGCACAACAAATCGTAAGCAATAATCAGTGCTATGCACAAGTAGGCAACATGAGGTCAATATTTTGATTATTAATGTATATTGACAACCTTTTGATTGTTAAATTAGTAAGAACAGAATTGTTTGGAAGGTTAAACCCTCATATGTTCTTTTTTTTTTTTTTATTTAATACCTCCTTTTAAAAGGGTGTCCATGAAGGAGGCCAAATCTATGCTTTCATGGTTTGAGGTCTTGAAAATGTTGCCTGCTCAAAATTCTATGGCTTATTGAATTGAAATATGCCTGATAGTTGTATGATAAAAGTTGCTTCTTTAAAGTTTTATAACAAGTATCCAAACTAAAGATGTAAACACATTACTTTGAACGTGTCTCCTTTTATTCGATAGTAATTCTTATATGATAAAAGAATTCAAGAAGACTGTGTTAAAATCTTCTTTTCCCAGCTCCCCTAAAATAAACACTAATAAATATTTCCTTTTGCATATATTGAAGATATCCTCTATATGTATACTACATCCCTTTTATGCACACATAAAGAATCATAATATATATGAATTCTAAGAATGTATTTTAAGAAATTTTTGTAAGAGTCTGACCTTGGTCAAGTTGGAAAACCAGAAATTTGAGGCATTAAATTCTTAGGTTCCTTAAAACAGGAACAGAAACATTGTATATTTATCAAGCCCTCAGAATCATATTTGGAACCCATGGTATAGGAAAAGACAATTTTTTAATGTAAAAGCTCTACAGAGGAGATCAAAGTTTCAGCAAACAGCTTCCTAAGTAACTTTGTAATAATAGGGGAAGAATAAATAAGTGAAAGATTACTCACAGTCTAGCAGTAAGCTTTGAAAGATAGAAGCCTGGATTATCAAAGAAAACTGTTGGAAATGATATTGCACTTTATCTACTTCTAAGGCCTTCAGAGATGCATATGTCCCTGAAATGATGGAACAATTTTCTTACTTACATGGGTACTTCCTGCACATCAGGAATGCTTTGACTTTTCAGTGATGCTATAATTTATAGAAAATTCGTTTGTTTTTTCTAGGTTAATGGGTCTGTTTTTTTCTGTCTTGTTGATTTAGTTTTGGTAATACATATTTTCTTTTATACTTGTCAGTTCAATTTCATACTACTATTTCAAATATAAAACTCTTTATACAATGATCTTAAAATTCTCTATGCCTGACATAATCTGTTAAAATGCTGTAGTTATATTTTCTTATTTAAAAATACCAGCACTCTTTCATGCAGGAGACTCAGGTTCTCCAGAGGGGACACAGACTATGGGACAACTAGTCAATGGTATTTATAAAGAAATAAAGCATCTCATGTAGACACTAATAGAGCATAAGGAAGTATTCAAAAGATTAAATAGAAAAATAGTGACCTCACAGAGATGAAATATACAGTAGACCAAATTAGAAATATACTAGAAACATACATTAGCAGATTCAAAGATGCAGAAGAAAGAAAAAGTGACCTAGAAGGCAGAATAATTGAACTAGAGCAAGCAAGAGAATAAATGGCAAGAAAGATGGAAAAAATGAAACTGGATCTTACAAAAATGATGGATGACAAGAGGTGCACAAATATAAGATTCACTGATGTCCCAGAAGAGGAAGAGAAAAGGGCTTGGAAAGTTAGTTGAAGATATAATCGTGGAAAGCTTTCCAACCTTTATAAAAGACTTAAATACACAAATCAAAGAGTTCCAATGAACTCCAAATAGAATAAATCCAAATAGGCTTACTCCAAGACACATACTAATCAAACTGTTAAATGTGGAGGAGAAACAGAAAGTCTGAAAGCAGAATGAGAAAAGCAATCTACTACATAAAAGGGGAAACACATAAGTTTAAATTTGGACTACCCAACAGGTACCATGGAAGCAGGAAGGAAGTGATATATATTTAAGATCCTGGATGAGAAATCTTTCCAGCCAGGAATTCTTTATCCAGTCAAGTTGTCCTTCAAAATTGAGGGAGAAATTAAAATCATCAAAAACACACAATGACTTAGAGAACTATATAAACAATAGGCTTGCCCTGCAAGGAATACTAAAAGGAATCCTGTCAGCTGAAAAAAAAGAGAGGGAGGTATGGATTGGGACCACAGAATTAATTGAACAGCTAAGTAACTGAAAGGATAAAAAGAAAGAGAGGGAAAAGAATATATAGATCTGACCATTAATATCTAAGGATAAGATGGTATATTTAAAAACTGCTAATACAGTAATAACTTTGAAACTTAGCAGTCTAAATGCACCAATTAAAAGATATAGATTGGCAGAATGGATTAAAAATGTAATCTATTTGTATGTTGTTTACAAGAGATGAATCTTAGATGCAAGGACACAAGTTAATTGAAAGTGAAGGGATGGAAAAAGATGTTCTATGCAAGCTATAACCAAAGAAAGCTAAATAGCTATATAACACCAGGTAAAATAGACTTAAAATGTGAAGATGTCATAAGAGACAAAGAAGGATATTACCTATTAATAAAATGGACAATTCTCCAAGAGAAACCAAATATCATGTTTATGCTCTCAATCAAGGTGCTCCAAAGTACACGAGACAAACATTTGCAAAAATAAAAGGAATAATGACATTTCTAAAATAATAGTGGGAGACTTCAATATACCATTCTCCATTATAGATAAAACAACCAGACAGAAGATCAAGAAAGAAAACCAGAAACTAAACAATATGATAAATGAATTAGACCTAAATAGACATATATAGATCATTAGATCCCAAAACACCAGGATATACATTCTTCTCTAGTGCACACAGAACATTCTACAGGATAGATCATATGCAGGGACACAAAATGAGTCTTTATAAATTTAATGTGATTGAAATTATCCAAAGCACTTTGACCCCACCAGAATGAAGTGTGAAAATAATAATCACCAAAGAACAGGAGCTTTCACAAATACATGGAGATTAAACAAGAAACGTTTAAATAATCAGCCGGTCAATGTAGAAATTGCTAGAGAAATCAGTAAATATCTGGAGACAAATTATAATGAGAATACACCACAACAAAACTTATGGGATGTGGGAAAGATAGTGTTGAGATGGAAACTTATTGCCCTGAATGTCAACATTTAAAAGCAAGAATGGGCAAAAATCAAGGGCTTAAAACTGTTCACCTGGAGAAGTAAGAGAAAGAAAAACAAACTAATGCCAGAGCAAATAAGAGGAGAGAAATAGTAAATAAACAAACTGAAAAGCAATAAAGCAATAGGAAGAATCAATAAAACCAAAAGTAAGTTATTTGAGAAAAATCAATAAAATTAATGGAACTTCAGCTACACTAACAAAGAAAAAAGAGAAAAGGCAAAAATAGAAAAGTTGGGGGTCATTACCATGGATCCTGAGGAAATTTTAAAAATCATAAGAAAATATTATGAGCAACTATATCCCAACAAACTAGACAATGTAGAGGAAATCAACAAATTCCTAGAAACACCACAAGCTACCTCTACTGACTTCAGAAGAAATAGAAGATCTCAGCAAACCAATTACAAGTAGAGAGTTTCAACCAGTCATCAAAAGTCTTCCTGAAAATAAATGTCAAAGACCAGATGGCTATACAGGGGTATTTTATCAAATATTTATTCCAATATTCTAATACCAATCTTGCTCAAACTCTTCCAAAAATGTAAAGAAAAAGGAATGCTGTGCAGCTCATTTTATGAAGCTAACATCACTCTAATAACAAAACCAGATAAAGATGCTACAAGAAAGGTATACTACAGACCAATTGCCCTAATGAACATGGATGCAAAAATTCTCAAGAAAATACTAGCAAATCAAATCCAATAACACATTAAAATAATTATATATAAAAACCTAGTGGACTTTATACCAGTAATGCAGGGGTGGTTCAACAGGAACAAAAAAAAAAAAAACTCAGTCAAGGTAAAGTAGCACATTAACAAGTTGGAAGAGGAAAAATCACATGATCCTATCAATTGATGCTGAAAAAGCATTCCACAAAAATTCAGCATCCTTTCCTGATAAAAAAAAACTTCAAGAGGTAGGAATGAAAGGAAACTTTCTCAATATCATAAAGGGCATATATGAAAAATCCAGAGCCAGCATTATACTTATTGGTGAGAGACTGAAAACATTCCCCCTAAGATTGAGGACAATACGAAGATACCTATTGTCACCACTATTATTCAACATTGTACTAGAAGTCCTACCTGAAGCAACTGCACAGGAGAAAGAAATAAAGTACATCCAAATCAGAAAAGAAGTAAAACTTTCATTATTTGCAGATGATGTCCCAATTAAAACAAGTCTATAGAAATGTCCAATCAAAGGCATCCATCCAGGGAAAGATGCTGTGGTTCAAGAAGGACAATGAAGTTCAGAGTTTCTCTCTCAAATAAGAAGGCACATGGCGAACACAGTCAGGGCTTCTCTCTCAGCTGGAGGAGCACATGGTGAACACGGCGTCATCTGCTAGCTTTCTCTCATGGCTTCTGGTTTCATGAAGCTCCCCGGGAGGCGTTGTCCTTCTTCATTTCTAAAGGCTGCTGGCTGATGGACTCTCTGCTTCTTGGTGCTGCAGCATTCTCTGCTCTCTCCGAATCTCTCATTCTCAAAAATGTTTCTTCTTTTATAAGACTCCAGAAACTTCTCAAGACCCACCCAAATGGGTGGAAACATATCATCACCTAATCCAGCTTAACAACCAGTCTTGATTAAATCACATCTCCAAGGAGATGATCCGACTACAGTCTCAAACATATGGTATTGAATAGGGATTATTCTGCCTTTATGAAATGGGATTTAGATTAAAACATGGCTTTTCTAGGGGACATACATCCTTTCAAACCAGCACAGTTTCCTTTCCTGGAACCTATAATTCCCAGAGAGTTCCTAGGTCAGATAAATCCTGAATCTAAGAACTCTAGTCTCTCCAAAATTATTGATTAATTGCATCTCCCTATCCTGTAATGCCTACATTTCTTGCCAATGTGAAGAAGTCAGAATAGGCATTTCCTAAAGACCCCCATAGATTGGGAGAAGGATCAAAGGAGAAACATGAGGTGTAACAGAGAAAACAGGATTTAAAAAATGAGTATGACTGCAGCATCATTATATTAATATTCCTTCTTGCATCTAATGTTTTGGAGAAGCTAGAAGGAAAAATTTAAGATGGCAGAATGGTAGTACATGACAAAATTTGTGATCTGTCCTGTAACTACTTGTTGAAGTGTGCTTTGAAAATTATTTTTTCTTTTCTTCTTATATATGTTATATTTTACAATAAAAAGTAAAAATCAAACACATAGACAAAAACATTAGCACTGTAATTTACTTACTGAATTTTCCACAAAGAAATAATCATGGATATATTTATCTATTCTCTTACAAATCTGTCTTAAGAGATTAAATTAACAGATATGCATCCTATCAACTTTTCAAGTCTAGGAAACTATCTCCTCATAATAACATCTAACACAGTATTTTGCCTGTTCGATTTCTGTTTTCCTCAATAATTGGTGAGCTTGACAAGGTCAAGAATGGTTGGTGAGTTATGGCAAATATAAAGTTAAATTTAATAGTGTTGTAAAAACAAATAAGTATTGGCAAAGAGAAAATGAGCCTCTTTCAATGAAAAACCAAAAGAACTATCCAGGAGAATACTAAGAAGAATTCAAATGAAATGAAGTATTCTTTCTAAGAGGAAGGGTGTATACCTGACACCTAACACTGTATTAGCCATTGAACAGTACCACTAATTGGTCTACTCTGGTTTTGGAATTTGTGTTGGTTTGAAATTGTAATGTAGATCAGAAAAGACTTGTTCTTCTAATCCTGATCCAATATTGCATGGTGGGACCTTTTGAATAGATTACTTCCATGGACAATGGCACACCCATTTGTGGGTGTGACCTTTTGTTTAGATGTAGATGTGACTCCACCCATCCAAGGTAGGTCTTGATTAGTTTATTGGAGTCCTTCAAAAAGCTGGCATAGGGAAATATCTAGGAGAAACCTTAAACACAGATGTTTTGAAAGGCAGAAGTCCCAGGAAGTTCCAGGACTTGAGAGAGCTGACAGAAACCAGGCATGAACCAGAGCACAGCAGATATATTGCCATGTGCCTTTCCAATAAGATATTAAGAAAATAGATGAAACCCAGAGTTTTGCTCCATAGAAAGTAAGTCAGGACCCACAGATGCCTAAATAGAAAGCCACTGGAATCAAGCTAAAAGCAATAGAACCAGGAACAAGGAACAGCAGATACCAGCCATGTGTCTTCCCACATGACAGGCATCAGTCTCTCTTCGGAGTTAAGTTGTCTTTCTTTGGATGCCTTAATTTGGACATTTTTATGGTCTTAGAACTGTGAACCTGTAATGTAATAAATCCCATTTATAAAAGCCACTCCAGAAGCATTAACAAATTAAAACAGACTTGAACTTGATATTGAAGATAAACATATTATCAGTGGTTCCTAAGGATAAATAATTTAATGAACATATAAAATGAACAACTAAATTTCTCAAATTGGTAAACATATAGTCATAGCTACAAAATTAATCAAGGATCACACAGGATTGTTCAATTTTCCTATTACTCTTTTCAGCATGAAACTTAGCCCCTGGGAAAACCAATGTGCATCTAGGACCTAGTTTTGGTAGGAAGTTAATAATGGAGTTAAATATTTGTCACTAATACCCAGTCCTGCTAATTAGTCTCATTCCTAATGGTAGGAGCAATTTATAACTGTTAGTCTTGAGCAAAGATGATGAATCTAAAAAGAAATCAGTATCTGTCTCTCAAACCTTGAGGCTGTTGCAGTTGAGCCTGAGCCTGAGCCAGAGCCTGAGCTGATAGGTAGGAAACCCATTCTTTAATTTTCTAGCACCTACTTGCATTATTATTCACCTTTTTTCTTTACTCACCACATACATTCTAATTCCCTTTTGTCTTCATCTCATTAGGTCTTTTTACTTGAATGATTTTCATGCATATTATTTTATATCCTTGGTCTGTATCTCCTAGTTTCATTGACCATAAAATGGTCCTCAAAGTGCTTGCCTCTTTGTTAAAGTGAGATGTGAGATATTTGAGCAGATCCTGGAAATCAGAATCATAAATAAGTAAAGTTTATGTTCTGGCTATACATTCCAACTGAGTACAGCATGAAAAGCATGCTAGATATATTTTTGCTAGAAGAATAGAAGAATGCAAACACTATTCCCAATCTGAAAAATCCTAGATGCTTCCTGAAAATCATCAAAATGAACTCAACAGATTACAATTTGAGTACCCACTATATAACAGAGCATTTTCTGACTTTTTTTTCCTGTTTCAACTCATTTAGTCCTGAAAACAATCATATGAGGTAGATACCTCTTACATGTCCTATACAGATAAGAAACTGAGGCAACAGTGAACTCAGTTCAGAAGGACCCGGGGACTCAAACACTTTGGCCCTGCTGTCTATGAATAAACCATTATACTGAACATTAAAAATAACCCTTATGTACATTTTCTTATTACCATCATTAATGTCGATACATCTTGTTTTCAAAGCTACAGAAACAATAAATAATTTCTCTGAAAACATGCCAATTGATTGAAGATAAACAAAATTATTGAAAATCCCTCCACTGGTAGCACTTTTGGATAAATCCTAAGCATTTATTCATATGAAATACCATTTAGCACATCCAAAAATTAAAAAAAAAGATTTATACTCTATACCTGTTTGCTTGACATATTAATATATTTCCATGCTGGTTGATATATATTTACATAACAACTTTATAGTCTACACTACATTACTGTGTTTACTTTTAGTTGTTTAATAATTCTTTTATTGTTGGACAGTTAATTTTTCTAATTAATATTGTATGAAATAGTTATAAGTAAAATAACTTTGCAAACATATCTTGTCCATTGGCCAAATTAGTTCTGAATAATTAATTTCTAAAATAGGATTCTAGTGTCACAGTTAAAAATTTTTCACTGCTGTTACCTAACAGCCCTCTGGAGTGTCTTGAACCACCTCCCATTCCTGACAGCTGAGAATGAGAGATGCTGCTTTCCCAGTTGCTCAGAATTCAGTTGGGGTAAAAGTATAAAAAATAATTGTCATTTCTGAATTTAGGGTAGACTAAAAAGACCTGCTTTATCTCAAGTTTATAAAAGCTAATTCATACGTATTTTATTAAAATGTATTATTTTATTTTTCCATTTAAGTATTCAAAATATACACAATTTATTTTTCTGCATTATGTATGGTACGATACTTATAATTTTATATTTCTAGTTGGGTTCCTTGATGAGCAAGTTTTAAATATTAATAATTTAACTTATAATCATTGATTTTCCTACATGATTTTAATATCTTTTTTATCATATACAGTATTTCCTAATATGAATCTAATTTTAACTCTGTTTTTATTCCAGTATCTGCTCAATTCTAGTAAATTTAATCAGTTATTAATTAGTGAAAGTTTTTGACATATTCCCATACTTTTTTTAGGAAGCATTATATTCTCTTCTCTAGATCCTATTAGGTGTCTTTTTCAAAATTTCCATGGTTGTTGACACATTCTCTTGAGTCACATTTTATGCTTCCAAAACCATTCACTGAAATTTAATGAGTATTACCGTTGTTGAGTAGATTATTTCAATAAGAAACGAGTTTTTTTTTATATAATTTTGAGGTGAGGGCTTTTTTCCATTAGCATGGTTTGATCGTCCATTTTATTAAGGATTTCAAATATATTATGAAAATTTATACATTTTTCAACAGATTTCACATACCTTTTTACTTTTGTTTTCTATATAAGTGAGATCTCATTATATTTAAGAGGTTACAACATTGTTAATAAAATGCTTAGATTTGTTTACTATTTCCATTTACTTAAATTTTTCAAGCAGATAATTGTGTGGTTGGTAAAGGATAGTAGCTCTCCTTATTTAATCTTCTTATCAAATTTATAGTGTTTTCATTTGATTTGTAGGACTAGCAGACTTTGATGTGTTCTTAATTTTAATGTTTCATCATATATTATTGTTGGTTTAAAATTCTCTTAAAAGCAGTATGTTTAAGAATGTTCTCTGAACCTTCCTAGCAATTTACTTAAATCATGTAATAAATGTTCAGTAGTTCATTCCCTAATTTATGGAAGTTACCTCTGAAATCAAATATTGCTGCTCTCTTCCACTCAGCATCTAATATGATATGCTGTGAGATTTAATGATTTTTCTTTTGACAGAGCCACCAAAGGCTTAAAGTTGGAGTACCACTATATTTTCATAATTACATAGACAGATCTGGAAGCATAAAATGATGTGCTGCATTTGTAAGATCAAAGGCAGAGAAAACTGAGAAGTCTTTGGAATTGCTAATATAAAAAGTATGTAGCAAGTGTGCAAGCAAAAGATAATGGAAAAAAGAAGAGGAAACTTCAAGAAATATTTGAGAGTGGGTGTTTTTCAATTCAGGGATGGAAGGTGAAAGAGGAACAAAAATGCACTCTAAGTATCTATACTGAGCGTGTAGGGGGTTGGTAATGATATTCATCAGGGCACTGCAATAGATTATGTGAGTCAAGTTTTGAAATATTAACCTAAAGTGGAGGTAGAGCACTCATTTGGGTATAAAGCATACAACTTTGGATATATTACTCTGAATTTAAAAGGTAAACTATATAGTTAAAAATTGTTCAATGTAGTCACTAGTTAAAATGAGTAAACTGGTACTGGATAAAAGCAAATACTTAGAAGCATGAGTCACATGAAAAATTAAGGGTAATAGGGGATAAATGATCATTGTCAGTGAAATATATACAGAAGAAGTAAGAAATTAGGAGAATTACCCCTCACCTCCACCCTTCCAATTTCTGACAGTGCTTTTTATCTCCTTAAACAGTTCTGGGTCACACATCCCATTTTAGACTAATTCACAGCCAAGTTAAACGACACTAACTGGTTCAGAAAAAAATCGCCCCCTTGTTGATTTCAACCCTTTGTTTTCATCCCCTTGGAGTGAGATAGGGATATTTACTCTGAAAATGGAGAGATATTTAACCTTTTAACTAAACAAATATAATTTATTAAAAGAATTGGGAAGGGAAATGAATTCATAGAAGTCAAGAAGCCAAGGCAAAGGGCTTTACAGAACAAGGCAATGATAAATAGTGTTAAATCATGAAGGGTGATGAAGGAAAAAAATGATAGAGAAGTAATTTATGAATGAGATTGTTAGAATGCAGAGCTTTTCCAAAGGAAAAATAAAAAGGATCTGTGGAAACCAGGTTATTTTGGCTTACTGAATGAACAAACCATGAGAAAAGCTTACCAATGCAGGGTTGGACAAAGAAATGAGTGATTAGAAAGGAACAAGGGATTCAGAGACTTGATTTTTTAAAAAAGATATTTGACTGTCTTAATAGTCAAGTTAAAAAGTTGAAGAAAGTTAAATTGATGGATTCTTGGGAAAGATGCACAGATACATGAAGTAAATGTCTTTGAAGAGCATAGTGCTGGGATCAAAGCAGAGAGTATGAGGTTTTATTAATCTGAAAACAAGTCCTGGCTCTGATACTAGATTTCTCGCAGACTCAGTTTTTTTTTCTAATGAACTGGATTTTTTGTGAATTTTAAAAGAAAATGTGTTTAGTAAAAATCTCTTGCAAGAAGAAACCATTTAATAAATATTACCTATTAACAGTATTTTTCCTTAATATCTGTACTTACTAACAGGTATTCAATCTTTTGCATCAAATATTTTATTACAGATAACATCCCTATAATAAAATGTGCCATGAGCTGAGAAATGTGAATAGCCTAAATTCATATACCAGAATTCTGCTGAAATTTGAAATTCAACTCTTCTGTTCCAGAAAATGGATGGATTAAATGACACTGTAGTTTCTGAATTTGTGTTGCTGGGACTCTCTACATCTTGGGAAACTAAAGTTTTACTCAAGTTGATATTCTCTTTGCTCTATTTAGGAATCATCCTAGGAAACTTTTCCATTTTGATATTGGTGATATTTGATTCTCACTTGCATTCCCCCATGTATTTCCTGTTGGCCAACCTGTCCCTCATTGATATGGGAGTATCCTCTACCACAGTCCCCAAGATGATCACAGACCTTTTACGTAAATACAAGGCGATTTCTTTTCAAGGCTGTATGACCCAGACATGTTTCATACATATCACAGGAGGAGTGGAGATGGTGCTCCTCGTAGCGATGGCATTTGACAGGTACACGGCAATCTGCAAGCCTCTTCACTACTTGAAAATCATGAACCCTAAAGTATGTGTTTCATTTGTAGTCACTGCCTGGGTAATTGGGGTGATACATGATATTTTTCAATTTGCTTTTGTTATAAACCTGCCATTTTGCGGCCCTAATGAAATAGACAGCTTTTACTGTGACTTCCCCAGGATCATAAAAGTTGCATGCACAGATGGAGCCAAATACGAGTTTATTGTTGCTGCCAACAGTGGGTTCATATCCATGGGTACCTTCTTCCTGCTGATCCTTTCCTATGTCTTCATTTTGGCCACCATCTGGAAACGTTCTTCAGGAGACTTATCCAAGGCATTTGTCACTTTGTCAGCTCACATCACTGTGGTTGTTCTTTTCTTTACTCCGTGTATATTTCTGTATGTGTGGCCTTTCCCAACATCATCACTTGACAAATACCTGTTTATTGTTGACTTTGCTATCACACCTGCCTTGAATCCTGCCATCTATACATTAAGGAACAAAGACATGGAGATAGCAATGAAAAGATTGAGCAAACGCATATATTATGTCCAGTTTTGCTGACCAGAATTCTTGTCGTTGTTCAAAACTTCCTCTGCCTGCTTGTTATGTTCACGTAGGCATCCTAAATCTGACACAACCAGAACTGAACACCTCATATACCATCACAAAACAGTTTCTTCTACTGCTATACAACCTTTACTTAGTACCTTTATTAGCCTGGTAAATGTGAGTCTATTGTATAATAGTTCATATATTTGTAGCTGCCAGAGATATCTACTAATTACTGTCTTGTAGTTAAAAGTGTGATGACTTTTTTCAATAACAGAGATACAACGACATCCTTTCTGATTTAGATTAGGTCTGAAAACAAACTGGAATCCTGCTTTGGTGAGTGTTATGCATCTTCCCTTTGAATGGTTACACATGTAGAAGTAACAGGACTACTTAACTATTGAATAGATTGGATTGACACAAAGTAGAGCCAGAGACAAATTTCATTGAAGGTCGTTTATGGCAAAGATGATTCCTTAGAATATTACTAAGTAGGCAGGGAAATGAGACAGATAACGGAAGTTAGCTTATCTTGATAAGTAAAATGGGATGAAATCCTATTGTGGTCCATGGAGAGACTCTGTATGTTCTGAGACATAGAATGTCTCAATTAAATTGAGAAATACCCAGTTATTTCTCAATATTTAAGGAACATTAAATATTGGTATTAAATCTGGGTTATTTCTTCAGTTTTGAAGTATGAGCTGGAGTATTAGTCCCTCACTTATCCAGCTTGCCCACTCTGAAGATTTAGCGTATTAGAAAGGTGCAGACAAATCGCCAGATAGACACTCTGATCCTGACAACAGAGAACCATGTCCTCAATTGGAAACAATAAATGCAGATGTATATGGGTGAGATGATACGGATAACTGAAAACATTCCTATCTCTTACAACCACACAGGCACTATTAATTTCACTTAATAGTATCATGCATTCTCTAAAGTAATAGCTTTTCACAGTCAAAAAACAAATTCAGAAGAAGAGGGATAGAAGGACTACTGATACACGCACTTTTGCTCTTAGTCCAAAAATGTTAATTAATACTCCTCATTCCCTCTTCAACCACTCAATTTAGATTTCCCTCACTCTCAATGATCACATTTTGCTGGTCTAAGTTACTTTCTCAGAGAGATGATATTGTATTTCATTCACAAGCAGTATAAGCCGCTGTTTAAAAGCTCTGGCTTATCTGCTGTTGATACAATTACCCTGTTGAAATTATTATCAATGATGAAACCACCATGTGGTATCGTGTGTATCCTAACTTGTAGACAAACTTTTCTTCACCACACATTATGAAGCCACAATCCTTTCTCTTCATAGCAATGAGTATAATTATACCTGACATTGAGGTAACTAAATACTACATTCAATCAGCTTCATATCCTCAATGTAATGGACCTTAATGATGTGGAATGAATAATGAGAAAGTTGATAAAACCTTGATATAGACCAGTGAATGTTTATTGCTAGACATGACAGCTGAAAGTAAACAGCTCCTGGAAGTTTTTGCAACAAATATAGAGGGGAAAAAATAATTTTCTTGGTCAATAACTGTGTACTCATTATCAGCAGAAGTGTTGATTTGCTCCAACAGTGAAATAATATCTGGAGATATGCATGATCAGAATTAAAATATGATTGAATTTAATATTTTGCAAACATTCTAAAAGATCCATCAGTCTTCTAAACAGGTTAACTAGGCAAGAGGATTCTTCTGTGTTAGGAATCAAAATCTCTGCATCTTTTGCATTTCTAATGGTAGCAAAAATTTCTACAACTCCTTGTGAAATACAGTATAGCTTTGTTTTATTATTTTGGAAAGTAGAGTACTGGTTTCTATTTGCCTTTAATACCATACCGGTCATTATTTGGCTCAGGTAAGTGATGTGAAAATTTTGCATCTGATTAAGTCTATGCCAACTCTGTATTATGGAATTATGGAAATAATGAAGAGAATCCACACAGTCCACTGTCAGATGATTATTGATACTTCAGAGACACTGTCCGATAATGCTCTCAGTATTTGATTACTTTGGAGTCTCTGTGGCAAAAGATAAGAGGAAATTTTACAGGAAAATTTGGAGAGGACTTTTGGTTTCTACTCAGGAGTAAAAGGTCTTGGAGGGCATTACTCCTATTCTTACAATAGGAAAAAAGATGAACCAACTGAAAACCTTCAACTCTTCTTACATCCATCAGAGGATTGAAATTTTGAAGTCATTTACTCAAAATTGCCTCTCTAAAACTGGAGAGAGAGGCAAGAACAGAACCACAGTTTACCTGATACAGAAACCCTGGAGCTAAAGCCCTTTCTAGAGTCATTTCCCATGGTATATTTAAATTATAATTGCCGAGTACCAGTGGCTCAGAGTAGTCTATTGTGGGAATTAAAATTTCTGTGGGTTCATGACTGGAGTTGCCCCCACACTTTCCTGACATTTGCTTCCAGGGATCCTACCTAGTGAACAGATCAGAGGGAAAAAAATCTGTATTTCCAGTTGGGATGGTGATTAGTAATCATCTTAAAACATGTCCAGAGCTATGCTTTTGCTTAACCAGGAGCAAACCATCAGTGTTCAACTGATCTAAGGGTAAGGAAGCACCAACTATAACCCCTTCTAGACTTCAAAGAGTGGGCATACCCAACTCCAGGCATCCTAACTTTCTGAATGGAAGAAGCACATAACCAACTCCAACTTTCTAATCTTCATGACATATCTGATGATCAGGTGGAGGTAGTTTAGAAATACTTGTGAAGTTCACAGTCTGAGAGTATAGGCTCACTAAAAATTAAAAGATAATTGTAGCACTATAGAACATTTCTCCTCTCCCTATAATTTACTTCTACTTCAATAGGGATTCTGTCTATTACAGGAAAGTACAACTGAAAGGCTTTCAAGTCATATATATTATTTAAGAAGGGTTATGACAATGTTAGCATGAGAAGACAAAAGTAGACACCAGAAGAGATTTTAACCTTTGTTTGGGAATTTAAAATAGCTATGATTTAGGACAGGCAATTGTGGCACAGTGGCAGAACTCTTGCCTGCCATGCTGGAGACCTGCTTTCAATACTCGGTGCCTGCCTATGCCAAAAAATAAAAAATAAAAAAAATAAGCTATAATTTATATGCTAAGAGCCATAAACAGAAAAAGTGGTCAACATGCAAGAACAGATGGGTAATGTAAACAGAAAGATAGAATCTCTAAGAATGAATCAAGACGAAATGCTAGAAATTAATAACCCTGTAATTGGAATAAGAATTTCCTATGGTGGATTCAATAGTAGGTGGACACAGTCAAGGAAAGTATCATTGAGCTTTAAATATGTCAATAGAACTTCCCAAACTAAAAAGCAAAGAGAAAAAAACACTGAAAATTGTAACACAGAATATCTAAGAACATTTAGACAATAACAAAAGGTATGATAAATCCATAATTAACATAATAAAAGGAGATGAAAGAGAAAGAAGCAGAAGGAATATTTGAAGTAACAATGGTTGAAGGTTTTCCAAAATTAAGGACAGACACAAAACTAGAGATCCAAGAAGCTCAGAAAATGCTGAAAAGGATAAATTCTACCCCCCCCCAAAAAACCCACAAAAAACCTGCACTTATGTAAGTACATCATATCTTAATTGTAGAAAATTATTGAAAGTCTTGAAACAGCAAGAGGGGGGAAACACTTTTCCAACATTGCACTGTTGAAACTCTTTATATGATAGTGTGAACTTCTCTCCAGAAATCATGCTTGCAAGAAGTGAGTGGTGTTAAATATTTAGAGATGAAATAAAAAACACCAGATTATAATTCTGAAATTCCCGACTATAATTGTGAAATGTCCAAAAGTGAAGTAGAGGGTGGGCAATGGTGGCTCAATGGCACTTTTCGCCTGCCATACTGGAGACCTGGGTTTCATTCCCAGAGACTACCCATGCTAAAAAAAAAAAAGAAAAAAAAAGGGACAGGGAACTAAAGAATTTCTCTGACGAACGTATTTGAGAGAATTTTCAGCAAAAGACAAATGTCCTGAAAGACATGTTAAAAGAAATTTTTCACAGAGGTGGAAAGTGTTATGAGTGAGCAAATCCTAGATACATAAAGGAAGAGAATTATAGAAGGAATAAATGAAGGTAAAATAAAATATTTTATTTTTATTTTTCTAAACTGAGAAAACAGATAACTATTTATTGTGAGGATGTGGACCAACAGGGGCTCTCATTCATTTCAGTGGGAATATGAATGGTACAGCCACTTTGGGAGAGTTTGGCAGTTTCTTTAAAGCCAAGATCCAGCAGCCATGCTGCTAGGTATTTACCCAAATGAAGTGAAAATGCAAATACACATATACACACACACACAAATAAAAACACACAAAAATGTTTACACTAGTTTTATTCATATTGACAAAAGGTGGAAGCAAATATGATACCCTTAAATAGGTGAATGGAAAAACTGCAGTAAGTCCATACAAAAGAATATTATTCAGCAATAAAAAAATGAGCCATGAAACCATAAAAATGCATGGAGAAACCATTGATGCATGTTGGGAAATGAAAGACACCAGTCTGAAAAGGCTAAATACGGTGTAATTACAATGATACAACATTCTGGAAAAGGCAAAACTATAGAGCTAATAAAAAACAGTGGTTTCAAGTGGTTCGAGAGGAGGGAGAGAGGGATTAATAAATGGTCCACAGTGCATAGTCAAGGCAGCAAAACTACTCTGTATTATATTCTAACAATGGATACGTGACATTATGCTTTTGTCAAATCCTGCAGAACTCCACAAGACAAAAACCAAATCAGAATGTCAACTATGGACTTTAATAAATTATAATGTGTCATTTTAGTTAATCAAATGTAACAAATGTACAACACTAATACAAGATGTTAGTACTAAAGGAAGCAATGGCTGGGAGAAAAGAGGATATGTGAGGACTCTCACTATCTGCACAGTTTTTCTGTAAATATAAACCTAAATATTATGCCAAAATTTTTCATAAACTTTAATCTGGGGAGTTGGAAAGAAGCTAAGAAATTTTATGAGTTAATTATTTAAAAGTCTAACAGGGTCCCTGTCCCAGCCACTCTATGCTGAAACTCTCCGCCACTGCAGGAGGAGCCACTGCAGGAGGCCTGTGCAGCCAAGAATCCCAGCTTGGGGAACCACTGCGTCAAGAATTTCAAGAAGCAGAGGGGCGATTTGGAGACAATGTGAAGTCAAAGAAATGAAGTGACAGTGGAACTGTGGTAGAAGAAAAAGGGATGAATGCTTATTGAAAAAGAGAAATGTTCCCCAAGGAGAAGGTTTAGAAAATTCAGGTGTTGATACTGCCTTTAAATCACAAAATGTTACACTACAGGCTACATTGCAGAAAGCCACAAGTGATAACCCAGTGGTCCAGTTCAGGGTCATCCAGGCTGTAAGAAAGCTTTTATCCAGTGACAGAAACCCACTGGTTGATGACCTAATAAAATCTGGGATTTTACCAATTCCAGTCAAATGTCTTGAAAGGGATGATAATCTTCATTGCTGTTTGAAGCTGCTTGAGTGCTAATTAAAATAGTATCAGGAACTTCCTACACAGATTTAAGCTGTTTTACAGACTAATGCAGTGCCTATTTTTCTGAGACTTCTCCATTCACTACATCAGAATGTTTGGGAACAAGCAGTATGGGCTTTGGGAAATATCATAGGTGATGGTCTTCAGTAGAGAGATTATGTCATATCACTGGGAGTTGTCAAGCCTCTTCTGTCCTTTATCAACCCTTCCATTCCCATCACCTTCCTTCAGAAGTCACGTGGGTCATTGTCAATTTCTGCATGAATAAGGACACTCCATCACCTATGGAGACAGTTCAGGAGATTTTGCCAGCATTATGTGTCCTCATATACCATACAGACAAGCACGTTCTTTAGACACTGTTTGGGTTCTGTCAAACCAGACAGATGGAGGCAATAAGCAGAAACAGATGGTAATTGATTCAGGGGTTGTGCCATTTCTCATGCCCCTTCCGAGCCACCAGGAAGTAACAGTTCAAACAGCAGCACTCAGGGTCACTGGCAACATAGTGATGGGCCCTGACGAGCAGTCCTGGGCCATTCTTAATGGTGACATCCTATTCCATTTCTCAAATCTCCTGTCACACCTGAGGGAAAGTAAGAAAACAGTGGGTTCCCTTCCAACATAACAGCAGGAAACCAGCAACATGTTCAAGCTGCAATAGATGCTGGATGAATCTCTATGATTATTCATCAGCTTGCTAAGGGAATTTTGAAACACAGAAAGAGCTGCTTGGGCAATGAGCAACTTAACAATAAATTATAGAAAAACTTAGGTTGATTTTTGTACAGCAGAATGTAATATCACCATTCTGTAATTTACTTTCAGGAAAAGATTCTCAAGTTGTTCAGTTGGTCCTAAATAGTCTGAAAAACATTTTGATAATGGTTAGTGGCAAAGCAAAGCACAATAACTGAAATAATAGAAGAATGTGGCAGTGTGGGGAAAAATCGAAGTTTTACAGCAACATGAAAATGAAGACATATAAATTAACATTTGAAATCATAGATCGGTGTTTCTCTGGTGATGATGTCAATGAAGATCCAAGCCTCATTCCTGAAGCAACACAAGGAGGTATTTAAAATTTTGACCCAACAGCCAACCCTCAAACAAAACAATTTCTAAGTTCAATTGAGTGCAGCATTTTCCCCACATTCTATATGAAGTCCTACAAGATGGCTACCAAATGAGAACAACCACAACAGCAAAAGGCTCCAAACACACAAGCCTCTTTGTTTCCATGCTTCTAATGCAAGCCACTTCTCAGTCACTTTGCAATTATCAGAAGTCACTCTCACATGGACTTTAAATGCATCTGCATGATTTCCTAAACTGTTTTAGAATTTCTCTTATCAATATTAACCACCCCTTTTCTCCCCGCCCCTGGTGGCACACATTGACGACTGCAGCCACCAATTGAGAATGTTCCACGGCAGTGGCATGTCCGTGCCAACTAGTACTACTGTGGAAACCGGTGCACCGTGGATCAGGACAGTATGATGTGACACATGCACATGTATGAAGATTTCAGAGAGGTGCAGTCTGGTCTGAACCTAATCATTGTCCTCTACAAACATATTTTCATACTTTGTATGTGGAAGAATTGATTTTAAAGTACAAGCCAAATGACATTCATTTGGGACTGACACAAAAGTAACAATGAAAAGAAACTTGGTTATTGATTAAACCAGCAACTTTTTAAAAACTGTCCTTCATCAGCCAGTCATTGATGTGGTTATTGTCTGCCTCAGAAGCCAGGGTTGAAGGAAGAAGTTATAGCTATGGATCGTAATACTTTCACCATTATACCTAATTTTTGAGAGCAGCAAGCCTTCTTTCACCACTCTTTCCAGCCTGTGTGCTCCTGCTAGTAAAGTAATCTAAAGCTGTGCATGTTATTTTACCTGAGTTGAAACATGTTAAGGACCTGAACTTATGTTTACGTTGAAAGCAAGAGTCCCTGACTATAAAGGAAAACAGCACAAAGGTCTAAAACATCCATCGATGATGTAAAATGAAACAAACTCTTGCTTTCAACTTTCATGACTTAGTATTTTTCGTTTTACCTTTTTTTTTGACATGGGCAGGCACTGGGAATCGAACCTGGGTCTCCAGCATGGCAGGCAAGAATTCTGCCATGGAGCCACTGTCGCACCACTGTAATTTTTGTTTTAAATCAATAATTGGATATGGTTGATATAAGTTAAGTTTAAACTGCAGAGCTTTCATGTTTACTGTAATTTAGTCTTAAAATACATCTTATTTAATAACCAGAGCTTTTGATAATGTGGTTGGCAACAAACCAGAAACTCTTTAGAGTGTCATGAAACTTCGCTCTTTGAGTATTGGGAAAGGTCATTCAAATTCTACTCTAAAAGCAGATTAACATTTAAAAATATTCTGCCAAGGATCTATGTAAATGTATGATTTTCAGTTGTTTGACATAAACCTGATTTGCACTAATTTTTAAATAATTCTGCAAAATATGATATTACTATGTAAAATCATGGCTTTTCTAGCTTGTCTGACCAGTTATTAATGAAAGAATATGTAATTGAACATATTTAAACTAAACAATTTATGCTGCCACAAAAAAATGGTTTTGGCACTATCATTTACTGGTATAATTTCCCAGTGCATTGGTGTGTATAGATACAAAATCTAAACTAATTTAGTTACCAGGTGGAGCATGTATTTCCTGTGATGAAGATGAAATAGATGTCATCAGAGCTTTGTGAACCAGCTTAGGTTTTTACACTGATAAATAAAACATAGCAGATATGCAGTCATTAAAAATATGCCAAAAGTGGAGCCACTTTAAAGGGTTAGTTTTGTCTTATATCTAAATTGGATAAAAGCGTATGTTTAAAGTGTAGGATTTTTACAAACTGTGGAATTTGTTTTAGTACAGTGGTTTGGCCTCTAAATATTTATGGGTTATATAAAATTTAAAATCAATTTCTCTTTAAGGTGGCTCTGAATTTTCACCTCTTGTGTACATAAAATTGAGTTAAAGTTCCTTGTACTTTTTTTTCTTTATCCAGTTTTTGAGTTAAAGCTTCATATGGTAACTGCATCCTGTTTTAACACCATAGTCTAAATTTTTGAAAGTATGTGGTGTTCACTAAAAGTACAAATAACAAAGTCAAAACCAGTAGGTCACAAACTTTGGTAAGACCTTAAATTCCAGATCTTCTTGATGTTGTGAATTGTACCCCTTCCAGTTTCGTTTCTACTGGACTCTCCATGCTTACTCATAGTTACCCTTAAGATTTCGCATGCACTAAGGTAAAACTTGGCCTGTGTTGTGAGATTCACCTTTACTCTTGCGTTCTCGATACAGACAGACATTTTTAGATGAACATCAGCATCACATAGTACAGACTTGTGTGTGCATTCGCTTGATTCAGTTTGTTGTGACCTTATCAGTTTTGAATTGGTATTGAGCCATTTCATAGATAAAGGATGCCATATTGCTGCACTTCTACATTTTCAAAAGTGTTAAAAATTGCATTGTTTGTATTTTTTCTAATTCAGTTAAATAAAGACTAAAACATTCCTTCAAAAGAGGCATCTAAATGTGTTCCTAATGTTGTATATACATTTAGGTTGTGTAACAAATAAAAAAAAAAGCCGCTATCAAAACAAAAGAGTCTAGCAAGCACTAAGAAGACACATAAGTGAGATTTTTAAAACCATGCTTGTCCACAATGACAAACAAATGTATAAAAAATAGTAGAAAATAGTGCCCCCCAAATGGTTAAAAAAATTATCTTAAAATTAAATTTAATTAAAAAAACTTTGATAGCTGAAAGAATAGAGTGTATGTATTCAGCTTCAAAGGTAAGATGATTATGTAACAACTGAATGTTTAGGGAGTGAGCCTTCTACCACTACAAGAAAACACAAAAGTGGATCATCATCTGTCTGAATTGCCATAGGAAAAATTATATTCCATCAATCTAAAGTCCTTTCATATGGAAGAATTTTTAACTCATTAATATAACTTCCTTTTTGAAATCTGATTTTGAAGTTCTAGGAGTCTATTCCCTTTCTTCTTATTAAACTACAAACTACCTTTCAAAACTCAGTAATTTAAATAAAACTTTGCCAAATTAATTTAATTGGCACTGTCATATAATGCATCCTTCAATACTAAAAGGAACAAGGCAAAAGTGGAAAAGCTAGTCAATAATGCAACTCTTTGATTTCCGTGACATTAAATCAGATATTCTGAATGAATGAATAAATTGGCATGGGATTGTGAGGGCAAACCTAATCTTACAGCGAAATACATGCCTATGCATTTCAGACTGAGAAATGTCGCATCAAAGAGCTGAGCACAACCAACCATGAGCAATAATCAGTGCCATTCATTCATGGGCAACATGAGGTCATTATTTTAATCATTAATGGTTATTGACTACCTTCTATTTGTTAAATTAGTGAGAACAAAATTGTTTGTAAGGCTAAAACTCTCATATCTCCTTTTAAAGGGTGCTCTTGAAGGTGGCCAAATCTGTGCTTTCATGGTTTGAGGTCCTGCTCAAAATTCTGTGGCCCATTGAACTGAAAAGATGCCTGATATTCTATGATAAAAGTTGCTTCTTTATAGTTTTATGACAAGTACCCAAACTAAAAATCTGAGCATGTCACTTTGAAACATGTCTCTTTTTATTCAATAGTAACACCTATATGACAAAGGAATTTCAAGCAGTATGAGTGTTAAACTCCCTCTCTTTTCCCTGAAGTACCCACTATGAAATATTTTCTTTTGCATCTATAGAAAATGTCCTCTGTATATATACTATATCCCTTTTGTAAACACATAAAGGATATTAATATACATAAACGCTAGAATTTGTTCTAAGAAATTTATCTGGAGCCTGATCCTTGTCAATATGGGAAACCAACAATGTGAGACATTAAATTCTAAGGTCCCTGAACATGAGGGTAAACACTGTACGTGTGATAAGGTCTCAGCATCATATTTGAGACCCAAACTAAAAAAAAAAAAAATTATACCGAGGAGAATAAAGTCTTAGCACCCAGCTTTCTAAGTAAATAATAATAATAGAGGAAGAAGAAATAAGTGAACAATTACTTACAGTCCAGCAGTAAACTGTGACAGACAGGAACCTGGATTATCAAGGAAGACAGTTGGAAATTAAGTTGCACCTTATCTATGTCCAAGATCTTCAGACATTTACATATCCCTGAAATGATGGAACAATTGTCTCACTTAAACAGGTGCTCACTACAGGCCAGGAATGCCTTGATTTTTCAGTGATGCTGCAATTTAAAAAATAATGTTTGTTTATAGAATAAGGGTTGGTTCTGTTGTTTTTTTAAATAATTTCTAGAGTTAGTTTTGGTAATACATATTTTCCTTTAAATTTATCAATTTAATATATTACTATTTCAATTTTGATGCAAATTATATAATTATTTTAAAATTCCTTCTGTGCCTGGGATGATTTATTCATCCTCAATTAAAATACTATAAAAGTATTTTTTCCTTTATTTAGAAACACTAGCACTGTATTTTACTTTCCATTTTACAGAAAGAAATAATCTTGGATTTATCAATTTTATGTAAATATCTTAATTTATAATATCTAATTTTCAATGTATCATTTGCTACCATTTTGCTTGAATTTAATATATTTTTATTAAATAAATTTAAAATTGTTAAAAAATTATAATAGCTTTTCATTCTTATTTGGTGTGTTAAAAGTCTAAGTCTATAAAACTTTCACTAAATTTCTTTTCAGCTATAAACTAAAAGTTCTGATTTCTATTATCATTATTGTATACTAGATTACTTGAAATTTTTAATTTGATTTCATTCCAACTAAACTGTGAAAGAATATTTTCTTTGTATTCTTTTAACAGGTAGTTTTTTTTCATTTTCTATGTTTTCAGTATTTACTTATTTTAGGTCATTATTATTAAACAATATGGCCAATAGCATTTCTACACTTAGATATTTTTGATAATCTGATATATGAGAATATCTGTCCTTTTCAGGATCTTATAAATGACTTTTGAGGACTGTAAATGATTATGATTTGTAAATAGTCAGTGGTATATGAACAGAGTTTCTGTTTTCAAAGGCCAAATATTCAACTTTATTAGAGATGTCAAACTGCAATGTTCATTTTGACTTTGGCATGTTTGTACACTTGCCATACCAGGGGCTGAAGGAAATAATTAAATTCTAATACTAATGCATTACCTTCTATTCCATTCATTATCTCCTGTAGTTTATATTTTAGGTATTTTGGTTGTAAATTATTTAGTACATAATTCATGACAAATTTTCACTGTGGATCGCACTTTTTATCACAATGAAACACATTTCTTATTTTCTTTTAGTGTGTTTTAGGAGGTTATTAACTATTGATTCAATGATTTTAATTGATGCAAAGCTACTTGAGTCATCTTTTCTCCTTGTATGAGTTTTGCCACTTTGTGTCTTTCAAGGAATGGGTCCATTTCACACCTAAGTTATATTTGCGGGCATTATACTTTTAAGCTACATGGGTACAATATTGATAACCATTTAAAATTTCTGATGTTGGCCATTTATGTTTTCTTCCCTTTTTGGTTAGCTTAGAGGTTTTTAAAGGTTATTGGTCTTTTAAAAGACTTAGCTTTTGGTTTCGTTTTCTCTTGATTTCAAATTCTCAATTTTATTGATTCAGATGGAATTATTATTATTTCTGCACTAGACATAATTTTCTTTATCTAGCTACCTAAGTTGGCAACATACTCTCTGGTTTTATTTTTTATTCTTTCTAAGATATGCATTTTAAAACGATGAAATTCTAAACTTTAGTTGCATCCCACAAATTTTGATAAATTTTACCTTCATATTCATTTAATTCAAATTATTTTTAATATTTTTGAGACTTCCTCTTTGACACGTTTCCTTTTTAGAAGTATGTTGTTTGATTTCCAAATATTTTGGGATTTACTGGATATCTTTCGGTTATTGGTTTTCAGCTTAATTTCGTTGTGGTTTCAGAACATACCTTGTGAATTTCTATTACTTTCAAATTTGTTATACTTTTGTTTTTAATGGGCTACGATGTGGATTACCTTGGTGACTGTTCTATGTGACCTTAGAAGAGTGTATTTTGCTATTTTGAGATGTAGTATTCTATAAATGTCTGTTAGAGCCAGTTGATTGAAAGTGATATTCAAATGATTTGTATCCTTATTGATTGACTTCCTTCATAAATCTATCACTATAAGACATATGGGTGTTGAACTCTCCTTTCAGTTATATCAGTTTTTGGCTCATGTATTCTGCTGTTCTGTTATTAGAGCTATATACATTCAGAATTGCAATGTTTTGGAGAGAATGGAGTCATTTCATTGTGTTGAATTGAAAGTGGAACTTTAAGTGATGACCTTGCATATATATCTGAGGATATTTCCAAGCTAAGAGTGGAAGGTGCAGCTGCTTCTCCTTGCAGCTTATAGTAACATATGACAGGGAAGGGATAAGCTGAGAATCAATTTCTAAAGCCGAAAGAATCAGAAAATGATAATTTGGAAAATTCTCAGCCTACCCAGATAGCAGGTTCTGAAACTAGGGGCAGAAGTATTTCCCTTAGGGCTCTCCTTGAACTTATGGGAAGTGAGTTCATAAACCACCATGCTCCATTTGTGGGTTTATCTAAATAACTTTTCGGTAGAGGGTGTGGCTGAATATGGATCCATAGGAAGGCAGGCTGGAAGTGAGTTAACCAGAAAGGAACTGGAGAAAAGTCTTTTATCAGATGGTTCAGACCCCCTTGAGCTATACACAGAACTGAGAAGGTTTTTACAAGACTTGTATAAGCAGAACCACTTGCAGACTGGACTTAAAGGAAAAATTACTTCAAAGGCAGAACCATGGAAGCAAA
>PVIY010021989.1:0-21582 GCA_004026745.1 Myrmecophaga tridactyla
CAAGAGTCAGAGAGCTGTCTTACAGGACCCCCACAGTCTGGATTTATCTGATTGTTTCCTTAAAACTGGAGTTTTGATCTAGAGGTTAAGTGGATTCGGTGCAGTCTGGCACGGGCAGTACGGAGACAAGGCTGTACTTTCTATGCTACCGTGTTCTATCAGCATTGGCGACGCTTTATTTCATTTCTTGGTTGAGGAACAATCATATCTGCCCTCCTTGTCAAGGTTTGGTTTTGTCTTGTAACTAGTAAGTAATCTCTAAGGTAATATTTTGATACCATACAAAGATTCTGTTTCCAAGGTAGATATATGCTCATGCTCCCAGCACCCATTAATGATTCTTGTCTGGATTAATCATTATATGCTGAGGGTCGCAAAATATTTTTCTTATCATTCAATTCTTGTTATACAATCAATAACTCACAACATCATCACATAATTGTATATCCATCACCATGATCATTTCTTAGAACATTTGCATCAATTCAGAAAAAGAAATAAAAAGAAAACAGAAAAAATTCATACAAACCATATCCCTTACCCCTCCCTTTCATTGATCACTAGCATTTCAATCTACTAAATTTATTTTAACATTTGTTCTCCCTATTATTTATTTATTTGTAGTCCATATGTTTTACTTATCTGTCGATAAGGTAGATAAACGGAGCATCAGACACGGGTTTTCGCAATCACACAGTCACATTGCGGAAGTTGTATCATTATACGTTCATCTCCAAGAAACATGGCTCCTGGAACGAAGCTCTACATTTTCAGGCAGTTCCCTCTAGCCTCTCCATTACACCTTAACTAAAAAGGGGATATTTATATAATGCATAAGAATAACCTCCAGGATAACTTCTCAACTCTATTTGGAATCTCTCAGCCATTGACACTTTATTTTGTCTCATTTTTTCTCAATCCCTTGATGCTGAGTCCCAGCTCATTCTAGGATTTGTGTCCCATATTGCCAGGAAGGCCCACACCCCTGGGAGTCATGTCCCACGTAGACAGGGGGAGGGTGGTGAGTTTGCTTGTCGCGCTGGCTGAGAAGGCCACATCTGAGCATCAGAAAAAGTTCTCTTCAGGGTGACTCTTAGGTCTAATTTTAAGTAGTCTTAGCGTATCCTTTGTGGGGTTAAGTTCCATATGAGCAAACCCCAAGGACTGGGGGCTCAGCCTATTGCTTTGGTTGTCCCCACTGGTTGTGAGAAGCGAAATAATTTTTTAAATGCAATTTTTATCATTTCTTCTATATTTATTAGCTGGCATAAAGGAGCCTCTTTTGGAATGAAGAGGCTTATTTTCTCTCTTGTCTTTCGTTTTCTCTCTTCTTTCCTTTTTTTGGAATATAGCCATAGACTTATGGATATTTCTTATTTAATGTTTTGCATTAGAGTCTTTGGTGATTTTCCTCTGGTTGGTTGGGTTTGATTACCAAACATCTTAAATTTGGCCAGTGGGAACTCCTTCAGGCTGACTACTGAGTCCTTTTTTTCATAAATGTATTAACCTTTGAGAATTTCCTTTTTTCTGGGATAGTGGGGATTTTTCAAGCTCACTTTGTACTTTCCCTGGTCTCAACTGGGAAACAACCATTTTTTCCAAGGGTCCTTGATGGTTTCTTTACTGGGGAATGGTATTTGGCTACAATATGGGTATGTTTATGAGTTATTATAGTATTAGCCTTTTTGCTTTCAAATGGAATTATATCAAATGTGTTTTTTATGAAATGGGTTAATTATCTCACACAGATTAGGAACTCTGAAGACTATTACCATTGACTTGGGTTCATTAAAAAAGGGGAAAGCCTTTATTTGATCATCATTGCAGTAAGAACATCTTAATCTCTTTTCTGCTCTGTGTCTATTTGAATGTGTAGCACTCCATTTCTAACATCTTTAATGACATTTTAAAGTACTATCCATTTTAGGATTAAGAGTGCAGCAAGATTGTAGTTGATCCTCCCCAAAGGTTCAGGTTAAGAAAATTTCTTGGGAGGATAAAGCTTATTGTAAATCCCATGGCTTTTCTTTTCTTGCTTGGTAAAGGACCATAAATGATCATAGAACACAATTTAGTAAAACAGATTTGACCAACTTAAGAAAAAACCTCTTCTCTGAATTACATTTTTTGTGGACTATTGCATGTGAACTATTATTTTTTTTCTATTTCTGTTATTTTTATGTTTTATTTCTCCTTTCCTAAATGTCAAACTTTCAAATTTTTAAATAAACACCTGTTATAAGCCACGTGTTTGATAGAAAACTTTTAGACTCATAGATCCTTGATTTTAAGATACCACCAATTATAATGTACATCAGAAATTTAAGAACAGGTTTGTAAGGTCAATAATAGAAGCACATTATAAAGTATATAGAGTATATTTTAGTAACTGATATGACCATGCATTTGAGTGTCCAATTATAAACTGACTTCTTTTATTTTTCTTGTGAAGCTTGAGTTTAAACCTTCTTCACATTAAGAAACTACAGACTCATCTGAGCACTCAGCCATAGGAAGGTCTTGACTGAGAGCAGCTTTTCATAACCCAAGCTCCTGATTTAGACTTTTCAATGGCTGATAGTCAATGTCAAAGCACATGAAGGAGCCACAGTGCTTTATGTGCATTTCCTCTTTGGTTGATTTTGGAGATTTTAGATTTACATGGTTGAATTTTTTAGGTGGGATATTTTATTGAGGTATAATTTATATATAGTGAGCTGCATATATTTAAGGATGTATGTTCTGAGAAATTCTTATAGACTATACACATGCAGTTATCAAGATGCAGAATAATTCATCACCCCAAAATTTCCTCACATACTCTGCCAGCCACCCAACTACAAGGAAAAACTGATCTATCTTTTGCTTCTTTAGGTTAGCTCACAAGTGTTAGAATTTTCTATAAGTAAGGCCATCCAGAATGAATTTTTTAGTGTGTATCTACATTCCTTTACTCCACACAATTATTTCAGGATTCATCCATGTTGGTACATCCATTCCTTTGTGTGACTGGGCAGTGTTCCAGTGCTTGGAAATATCACATTTTGGGTGTCTAGTCAGCTATTGGAACATTAGGATTGTTTCCAGTTTTTGCCTCTTTTGGAAAAAGCTACCATGAATATTTATGTGCATTTATTTTTGTTTTCATTTCTCTTGGGTACATTATTGGAGTGGAATGACAGGGTCAAATGGTCGGTGCATGGGTAACCTCATAAGAAACTGCCAGGCAGTTTTCTCAAATGGTTGAACTCTTTTATGAGAGTCACATCATTCCACATCCTCACCCACACGTGGGAAGGACAGACTTTTTAAATTTAGTCATTCTAAAGGGTGTCTAGTGGGATGACATTTTGGCTTTAATATGCATTTCCCTAATGTTCACCTTTTCATGTGCTTTCCATGAGCATATTTTCATCTGTGCTGTTACCATATATTTATGAGGTTTCTATTCAAATCTTTTGCTCATATTTTATTGGGTATTTCCCTCCTTAAGAATTGAGTTGTAGTAGTTCCTTATATGTTATGGATACAAGTATAAGTCCCTTTCCGATGCAAAAGATTTCTCCCAATCTGTGGCTTGCCTGGGGTTTTCCCAGATATCTTATTTTGCTGATTTCTAATTTAATTCCATTATTATTAGAAAATATATGCTGCATATTTCAATCATTTCAAATGTACTGAGATTTCTTTCATGGTCCAGCATATGGTCTGTCTTGGTGGATTTACCACATGCCCTTAAAGGATGGTACCCTCTGCAGGTTTTGGCCGTAGTACTCTATGAATTTCAAGCAGATCAAGGTGGAAGATAATATTATGCAGATCTTTTTTCTTCTCTGTTTTTTCTACTTATTCTATCGGTTACTGCAGGAGCGCTCAAAGTCTCCCACTCTGAGGAGTGTTCTTTAACTCCCTTTGAGTCTGTTAGTTTTTTGTTTCATATTTTTGGGGGCTCTTTTTATTAGGCACAAACACATTTATGATTTATTATATGTCCATAATGAACTTTCCTTTTTATCATTACGTAATGCTTATATTTATAATATCCTTTTTCTCAATGTCTATTTTATTTGATATTTTATAATTACCTCCGTCTTCTCCTGTCTACTCTTCTCACGGTATCTTTTCCCATTCATTTACTTTCCATTCTGTCTGTGTATTTCTATCTCAGCTACTTCTCTTGTAGACAGCATGTACTCGAGGCTTGTCTTTCTTTCCAAATGAATAATCTCTGCTTTTCATTTCGAAAGCTTATTCTATTAACTTTTGTTTTTTCTTTGGCATGGGTAGACTCTGGGAATCTATTAACTTTTAATGAGATTATTGATATAATTAGATTTTGGCTTAATAGTTGATTATTTGTATTTTGTTTGACCTATTACTCTTTTGTTCCTCTGTTCCTGGTTCTCTGCCTTATTTATTTATTTTTTATTTCTATGCTTTTGAAGAATCCCAATGTATTTGTTGGCTTTTTAGCCATTATATTATTTTT
Source organism: Myrmecophaga tridactyla (assembly GCA_004026745.1). Classification (NCBI taxonomy): domain Eukaryota; kingdom Metazoa; phylum Chordata; class Mammalia; order Pilosa; family Myrmecophagidae; genus Myrmecophaga; species Myrmecophaga tridactyla. The sequence continues at coordinate 4,493 of PVIY010021989.1, forward strand.
AGTAGTTGTTCTATAGTTTAAAATACGCATCCTTATCCTGCTACCATCTTCTTTGATTTTTTCATTATACTAATTCAATAAAATATAGGAACCTTGCAACCAAAAAGTCCACTTACCCCAACCAGGCTATACGCTATAGTTTTCATACGTATTATATCAGATTTGTGGGATAAAATCCACAAGAAATGCTTTGTCTTTTGCTTTAATCACTTGTCTTAATTTAAATAAGTTAGAGTAAACTGATCTTTTGTATTTTCCCAAGTATTTAACATTTGCAATGCCCTTTTGTCCTTCATGAATATCTGAGTTTCCTGGTGATGCCGTCTCCCTTCAGCTTTACCATTTCTCAGAGTGCAGTTCTACTGGCAACCTAGTCTGTTGTGTTTTCCTTTATCTGAAAATCTCTTTTATTTATCCTTATTCTTTTGCCAGATAGAGAGTTCTAGGTTGACAGCTTGTTCTAATACTTCTGACTTCCATAGTTTCTATGAGAAACACTTGGTTATTTAAATTACTATTCTTCTGTATTTAATTAATGTGGCTTTTTATATTGTTTCAAAACTCTGCCTTTCATAGTTTCTGATGAAAAGTACTTGATTACTCAAATCTTTGCTACCCTGTATGAGTAAATAGTTTTTTCTGGCTCCCTTAAATATATCTCCTTTAGTTTTTATTTTTCACAGTTTGACTATGATGTAGCTAGCTATGCTTGTCTTCATATTTGACCACTTTATAGTTTGTTGAGCTTGATTATGAAGATTTATGTCTTGCACCAAATTTAAGCAGTTTTTGTATTATTTCTTCAGTTATCTTTTCTGCCACATCATGCGTTTTCACTTTCCAGGATTACAATGACATGTGTGTTAAATTTAGTGACATTATACTATGGGCTCCTGAGGCCCTTCCTTCTTCCTTTCTTCCATCCTTCCTGCCTCCCTCCCTCCCTTCCTCTTTTTTCTTTTCTTTACTTTTCTCTCTTCTATCTTTGTTCTTTCTCTGGATAATTCTTATTGATCCATTTTCAAGCCCATGGAATATATTTTCTGCCATCCCAATTCTGTTATTAAATCCACCCCATTTAAAAATTTTTTCTGATGATGCATTCTTTTTTATTGAGGGTTCCTTTTGATTCTATTTCATGTTTCCTATTTCTGTGCCAAGATGCCCTAGGTTTTCTTTCCAACTGAGCTTATTTCCTTTAAGCCTATTAAGCCTAGGTAGAGTAGTAGTGCTAAGGCGTTTGCCTGCTAATTTCAACATCTGTTTAATCTCAGGTTTTCCCTTGTTGGTTCTGTCTTGTCTTGAGAACAGCTCATGTTTTCCTTGTTCTTATGATATCGGACAATATTAGATTTTATTCTGAGCATTGGGGATGGTGGATTTATTACATTCCTCTTGAAAATATGATGCATTTTTTTTTAGCCAACAATTAGCTTCATTAGATTCAAGCTGCAATCTCTGTCTCATCTGTGTAGTAAAACAGCTCAGATCTGAGTTTCTTTCTTTTATCTTTCAGCTGGATTGTTTGGTTTGCCCCAGGAGCCAGACAGAAATGCACAGCTTTAGCGCAGAACCTGGCGGCACCCGTTCATGACTCTCTCCTTTCCAGGACTCCTCCTTCACCTCCGGTGACTGCATTTCCATGGTCACTGTCATCCTGTGCCCAGGTTAGTGAGACGACATTTTTGTTTTGTTTTGTTTGTATGCTGTATGGCAGGGTCACATTACATTTTCCCATGTGACCGTTCCGTTATTGCAGCACTATTTGTTGAATTTTTGTTTGTTTGTTTTTAATTAGTTTGTTTTGCTTGTTAGTTTTTTTGGGAAGTGCATGGACTGGGAATTGAACCCAAGTTTCCCGCATGGCAGGCAAGAATTCTACCACTGAACTACCTTTGCACCCCTGACAACGTTTTTTGATTGTGGGGTTAGCCGTTCACGCCGTGTGTCAACACGACAGCCCTCTGGCAAAGCCAGCAAAACTGCAGAACTCATGTCATAGGTTCCTGTATTCAAAGTGTCCATCCAAAATCTCCCTGCTGATGATGTGTTTTTTCTTTTATCGCACGTGTCCTTTTTTCCCCATGGATGTTGATGTCTTAGGAGCTTACACCACCTTACTAGAAGTGGAGACATCTATGTTGAAAATCACGTTGCTGAATGTTAACGTTCTTAGTAGAAGTCAATGGGAGAATAACTCATCGAAGTTTGGTTTAAGAGTTATCAGTATAAAGATGATGTGGAAGATGGTTTTACACGGGAAGAGAGCAGAGCTGGGAAGACAAGTTAGGAAGATTTTACATCATTATGCTAGATGATAAGTATTTGGGATGGATGTGGAGAAGGCATATTTAAGAGGTAGCTAAGAAACAAAATTGACAGTGTTTGATCCGCTAGGATTTGGAGAGAGAAAGATGCGGGTAATATGAGTGGGTTTCAGGGTTATTTTTTGTTTGTTTGCTTGTTTTTGATTAGCGACTACATAGATTAGAATGAAAGAAGTAGAAGCAGACTTTTTTCTTGCAAAGAAAAATTGGAATTTTTGAGTTTGAGAAGCTCGTGGCCAACCAAAAGGGATATGCTTAGCATATGCAATTTGATATTTGTGTTTGGTTCTTTAGCAAAGAAGTCAAGATTCAAAATTTATCAGCACGTTTTTGTGGCAGTCGAAGCTCTGTGTGTCAGTGGGGTTATTTCCTGTGGGCAGTGGTAATTCCTGAGACTTGTGGAGAGACAAAGTAAGTGACCAGTAGAAAGTTTTGTTAGGTTTAGTGGAAGAACACCTGGTGGGTTGGGAAAGGGTTTTAAAGCAGGAAGGTTAAGTTAATTATATGCCTCAATGAATAAGGGTGCAAGAATGGACAGACAGCAGTGAACATTTTTGGAAAGTTAAGGCTAACAGAAATTGTTAAATATTTTCTATCCTCTTAATGCATACCCACTGGCCATGAATGGAAAAATAAAAATAAAAACACCTGAGTGCCTCACCTGCCCCTGGTCCACGGTGCTTCAGATCTAGTGGGGGGGAGGGGCAGGGCCAAGGTGTGGTTGCAGACCAGGGGTGAGGGCCCGTGTGTAGACTCAGGGGAAACATGGATTTCACATCAGAGGGCTGGGCCAGCAGGATAAGCCTCCACGGTCATCCTTGAGCCCAGAAAGTCTTAAATTATTAATTCTTTTTATCACTTGCAAGCTCTTTCGTCTGACATTCTGCTGGGCTATTTTTCTCCTCTGAATCCTTCTTCAGAGCCTCGCTTTTATCACTTGCAACATGTAAAATAATCCCTTAGACTTTGGACCTGTCAGCTATTTATAGACAAATGGCAGTGCTGCCATGCCAAGGCTACGGATGGAAAAGCTCTAGGACTCCTTTGCCCTTTGCATTATTCATGTCAGAACAAGCCTGACTTTTCCTGAAGTCCTTGCTTCCTCACCTCCTTTTATGTTCTCTGAAGCTCCCGAACTGAATTCTGGAGGTGAGGACATTCTCATCAGAGGTAAGAGGGAAAAATAAGTTCCTTGCCAGGAATAGAGTCATTTCTAGTAGCAGGCACTGATGAAGAATGCCTTCAGGTTTTGTTGATAGGATGCTCTGGTGCAGTGGGCAGAAATTGTCTCTGCAATGTACGGAGTTTGGGTGCAGCTGAGCCTGAAAACAGGGGCATGGACTCATTATCTGCTAAGTTGGTTTCGTATCCAACTTGGATTTCTTTTACTGCATGCACATAGCAATGTATGTATATCCACTTGTGTATGCATTTTATAATACAGACCACATGGTCTGGACTTCTTATAGGTGATTTACAAATATTTACCTGTTGCAATCCCTTGATGGTCTTATGGCGGTGCTACATTTATGTCCCCATTTTACTGAGGTACAGACCTTCAGCCACCAAAGGGCACCGTGATTAAGAGTGGGGTTATTTAGTATACACTCGAGTTACATATGGAATATGGTGCAGCCACCTGGCCTTACGTTTCCGGGACTCCATGGCAGGTTCAGTTCACCTGAGCACCTTCCCTTTTGGCTCCTGTGGTGACCCTCGGTGCTTTCCCAAGTGCTTTCCTGCCCCCATGCACGGGTGAAGTGGCAGATTAAAGGGGGGCACTGGTTCTCTGTTGCTCTTCCAAGGAGAGGTGGCCTCTGCTCCCTTGAATCTGATGGGACCTGTCATTGCCCACCAGGTCCCGGGCGAGGCTGGAAGTCCCTGGCAGCTTCTCCCTTGGATCCCTTGCCCCTCACTGGCAGAGCCCCATGCTCGGCAGCTCTTCCATGTGGCAGAGGCGACGGGGAGAGAAGCCAGTGCCCTGGCTGAGCTTGGCAGGTGGATGAGCACCCAGGTGGCTCAGGGTGGGCAGATAAGCCTCCCCACCGAGCCCTGCTCCCCAGCCAGACTTGTGAGCAGAACAGTGACTGCTGCTTTACGATGCTCATTTTCAGGGTGGTTTTCAGTGAAGCAAAAGAAAGATGAAGCGGGCCGGAGTTCCAGGTTCCATTGCCGCTCCCTGCCCATGACCCCCCCCACACACAAAAAAGACAAATGAAGCGAGCTTGGGGCAGGACACGGCCTGCCACATGATTCTCAGGTGTCACCTTAAACATGTGGGCAGAGGATGACCCAGATCCTGTGGGGCTGAGAGCGCATACGATTTGGGGCAGCACCTTAAAAAAAAAGAATCCAAAATCATGAAAATGAAATTAAATATTAAAGTTCAAATGTTATTTAGAATGAGAAAAACACGTCACAAAAAATACTAAAGATTTAAGTCCCCTTCTTCTGTTTCTGCTTTAGGCAGTTTGATAGAAGTGTTGATGTTGTAATACTTCCTGAGCCCCCTGGCAGGCCCCTTCCATCTGGATGACTCTATAACTCCCAGGACCCCACCACCGCCCCCCCGTCAGAAGAGCTTTGCACAAGTGAGAGCCCCTAATGGGCAAACTTTGTTAGGTTTCTGGTGTGTCTGTCTGTTAATGCTACAGTACAGTTTAGTTTGTCAACTGCTTTTTTAAAGAAAGTTCTCTCTGTCTTGCATAATGGTTAGCATTCTTGGTCTTTCATGAAGGTAGTTTCAGTCTGTGTTCATAGAATTCATATACACACATATATTTGTATAACCTGTTGTTTTAATTTGTTCAGTGCTGCCGGAATACAATATACCAGACATTGCATGGCTTTTATAAAGAGCATTTATTAAGTTACACATTTATAGTTCTAAGGTCATAAAAATATTCAAACTGAGGCATCCATAGAAAGATATCTGGACTCAAGAAAGCTGGATATACGTCACATGGGAAGGCATGTGGCTGTTATCTGCTGGTCCTTGTTCCCGGTTTGCTGCTTCCAGCTTCTGATGCCAATGGTTTCCTCTCTACGCATCTGTGGGCCCTCACTTAGCTCTTCTAGGACACAACTCTGGATTTTGGCTTGCTTAGCATCTCATGGGAAGGCACAGGGTGACATCTGCAGGGCTCTGCATCTCCAAACATCCGTGTCTAGATGTCTGCTCTCTCTGTCAGCAACCCATGCATCTTCAGATGTCTGTGTCTCTGTCGGCTCTGGTTCCTGTCTAACTTCTGTCTGCTCTCTCAGCTCCTGGCATCTCCTGGGGCTTCTGCATTTCCAAACATCTGTGTCTGCATCTGCATCTGAGGTTTCTCCAAATGTTTCTCCTTTTAAAGGACTCCAGTAAATGAATTAAGGACCACCTAGAATGGGCAGAGCACACCTTCATCTAGTCAGAAGGCTACACCCACAACTGAGTGGCTTGCATCTCCATGGAAACAACCTAATCAAGAGAGCACATGCTGCAGTATTGAATCAGGACTAAAGAACATGGCTCTTCTGGGGTACACAACAGTTTCAAACAGGTACAGCTGTCCTTTGTCTCTACCCTGGCAGCCACATACCAGTTCAACTTGGACAGAATTGTTAACTAATGTAATTATCTTAGAGACTTTTTTATAAAGATGGGGTTTATTATGGGCTGAAGCGTGCTCCCCCCCAACCTCTAGTACTGTGAACATGCCCCTGTTTGGAGATGTGGTTCAGGAAGTTTGGGTCCTGCTGAGCTTTCATCCACAATGATGGTGTCCTTGCGAGAGAGACAAAGATGGAGATGGCATGCAGTGGAGGCCGAGAGCAGGGGCAGGACTGCCAGTGAGCCTTAACCAGAGCCCGTATACTTCAGAGAGCACCAGGCCTGCAGGCAGTTTGATTATACACTCCCAGCCTCCAAAGCCATGAAAAAATAGGCTCTTATTTTTTAAACCACCTAACTTGGGGTATTTTGTGGCAGCAGCCCTGGCAAACTAAGGGCTGTGTCCAAATCAAGTAGAGAAATCACCCCACTCCCTCAGCTTTGCTGTCCTCATCTCTTCTAACTATCCTGTGGCCTCTTCCTTTTCCTTCTCCTCCTTGCCCTTTTCTATTGTTCTCTTAGTCCCTTCCCTTCCTCCCACCTCTCTCCTCTCTAGCTTGATGCAGATTCTCAGCTCTCCCTACAACTTTTGGTGAGCACTGTGAGTTGGTGTCTTACTTTCATAGAACTTAAGTCCTTTGTGAAGTATCACTTCCATTGGCAACCCAAAGGCTTTATGTGTGAGAGAGAGAAAGGGGGAAAGAGAGAGAATGGGGGATTGTATGGTAAAATCTACTTTCTTTAGAGGGTTCTAGAGATGCTGAGGTAGGAGAATGCATATATATATATATATATATATATATATATATATATATATATGCATTTATGTCCATTAGAAGCTCCAAGGATATAGCAGCTTGCCAGACTTCAGGATGGAATCACCCTGTTATTTATAGAGCTCTTTGAGAACTATCTCCACCACAGAATCACATTATGTTTCTAAAATTCCTTGGTGCAGTGCCTGCACATAATAGATTCTTAATAAATAATACAAAATGAAATTCAATGGTGCAAGGCGAAAAGCATGCCCTTCCTGATTTAGGTTTGCTCCTCCCACCCAACTCCTGTTCTAAGCTCCTTCCCTTGAGTCATGTATCAAACAAACTTACCATCAATGTAGAACGAACCGTGGCTCCTGCATTGCTACAGACCTGTCATGTTTTGTCTTCTCTCCCTAATGACATAGGAAAATGTGATATTGGTGGCAAGAAAAGCAAAATGAACATGTAATGCCATAACAAACAGACAAAAAAGTAAAAGATCAAGTGGCTCTCCAGTTCAGCAAGGATAAGTCTCTATGTGAGTGGGAAAAGCAGAATGGATTCAAAGAGTGTGCTATACATCGTTTTAATTAATAGAATGCAACCAATTTTGAAATAAGGGAGGGAAAGTGAAATCACACAAAGACTCAGAGGAGGAAAAACTTGCCTGTGGCCTGATGCGATTTTGAGAGCATGGCAGTATTCAATAGTATGCTGTAACTCAGGGATTTTTTCCTAATTGAGCAAAGGAGCATAAGACTAAACATTTATTTTCTCCTATTTTAACTTGGCTGCCTACCATTGGCTAAGGGGAGACAAAGGGAAAAAAAACTGTCTTTTCCATTAGCATGGAAACATCTGCTCAGTAACTTATTCATCCTTCATTTGTCCATTCAGCGCAGAATCTGCTATTTTCCTGACACAGTTTGAACACTGGGATATAATATGAGAGGGAGAAAGGACAGCATCTCTTCCCTCAAGAAGCTTGCATTCCACTGCGGAAGGCAAGCAGAAATCAAATAAGACAGCATGGCTTAAGTTAGATGGAACAAGTACTATGAAGAAAACCAATATGTAGGATGGAAGTATTTAAATAGGGTGGTCAGGGAAGGTTTCCCTGAAAACATTTATTCAAGTCAAGACCTCAAAGACATACTAAGAGACAGAATGACTAGACAAAGAGAAGAAGTGCCAGAGCTGAGTGCCGGGGCACCCAAAGAGAGGAATGGGAACTTGCCAAGAGGCCAGTGAAGAGGGAGAAAACCAGGAGAGTGCAGTGCCCTCAAAACCAAGTGAAAACAGTACATTAAGGTGGGGAAGCTACTGATAAACCAAACTTGTTGATGGTGAAAGAAACAACTGACTGCTGGGTAAGGTGGAGGCAATGGGGTTCTGAAGGGGATACCAGATGGGGTGGCGAGGGCAAAGTCGGCTTGCAGTAGGCTCAAGAGAGGAATACTTTCACAGTGGGCAGGGGGTGGAGGGGAAAACAGGCCCAGAGAGACTTTCTTTTTTTAGCATCAGCAGTAATAATAGCAATTTAGGGTGCTGATGGGAATGATCAGAAAGAGACAGAAAACTTGATGCAAAGTGCAGCGAAAACACTGGTTAGGAAAAAAGGGTAGGGAATCTAGGGCATACATGAAGAGTGACTTGAACTTATCCAAGACTAGAAATAGTTTCTTCAGGACTAATAAGGGAAAGCAGATTATAGAGTCACAGAGGAAGGTGGGTACTCTGAAATATGTGTAGGAGCTTCTGAAACCTCTCTTGGAATTGCTTCAGTTTTCTCAGAGACTAGCCATCCAGCTCATTGGAACATAGGTGGAAGGGTTAGCGGGAATGAGGGAGGAGAGAGGAAAAGGCTTAAGGTATTTATTTTGGAGACTGGAAAACTTGGTAGATTAGGGAAATGTAGTTTGACTGTCAGCCCGGTCAAGGACCCGTTGAATTCAAGTGGGAGAGTGACTGGAAATTCAAAGTCAGCATGGCTTTGCATTTTTTTTCCAATCACTTTCAGCTGCCTCAAGACAGACAATGGATTTTGCTGTGGTTGTGGTTTGGCTAATAGGACATGACAAAGCAAGGCTGGGACAGGTTGTTGAGGGTATATGTAAGAATGTAATTTCCTGATTGTCCATGGTACTTTGGCTGAGTAAAGAAGGCAGTGAGAAGATAATGTGAGAAAGAGAAAGAGGTGGCAGTCAATAAAATGCAGGTCCAGTAGGACTAAAATATTCTTGTATTTGGGATACTAGAAGTTGAGCTGGGAGGTAAGAGCTGCTGTTTGGCCAGTGTAGTGTTTGCAATTGATTTGGAAAGACTATTGTTTGATAATGAAAAGATCTAAATGGCTGAGGTAGGCTCAAAGAGAACACAGGCTCTGTGGAGAAGAGAAAGTCCAGGAATTGAGAAGCCAGATATTACAATGGCCATCTGTGAAAGTATTGGCATCAATAAGAATTATAAAGCTTGAAGGTGCTAAAATCTTCCAGGAAGAACGAGGTGTATCCTGTAGATTGAATTATGTGCCCCAATAAGAGGCATGCTTGTAGTCTTAGCCTGCATTCGCATGTGAGTCCATTTGCAAAAAGGACCTTTGAAGATGTGCTCCCAGTTAAGGTGTGAACTCATTTGTGACCAGGCTTCTCTAAGAACTTCTGAGGTATGGCCCAACTGAATCAAGGTAAGCCTTAGTCTGTATTACTGGAGTCCTTTATAAGAAGAAAATTCAAACACAGGAAGTCTGAGAAAATGCCCCAGGAGGAGACCCAGAACTTGACCATGTGACAGAGGACAGGCAGTCCTGGAACCCTAGTGACCCCAGGAGAAGCCACGGCCTTGCCCACACCCCAAAGTGGGACCATCAGCCACTAGTATCCCTGTCTTTTAAACCAGCCTCTAGTGTGGGATTTGTCACTGAGACAGTGGGTGAGAACAGGGAGTGGTGGGGTAGTACAGGCTGGGGCACCTGCCTGGAAGCAGGAGCTTCAGGGCACAGGGTCTAGGAGAGCCTGGGAAAACACAGCAAGGAGGCCCTTAACGCCCTGCAGTCCTGTGATGCGAGAGGGGTGAGGGAGAAAATATGCATGTTCCCTTTAAGGCATCCGGGAAACAGCATCCTCCGAGTTAGAGCAGAAGGATGTGTTGTTCGAAAGGAGGGCGGGGCTGCTGGAGACTTGCTGCTCAGGGATAGAGAGATTCAGAGGACACATGGAAGACAGGGCGGGCAGAGGGCAGCATGGCCAATGGCGTGAATCCGGAGGGTTGCGTGAGACCGCATCCCTTTCATGCACTGACCCTTACTGCTCACCGTGTGGGGACGTTACATGTACTCAGGCCTCCTCTGTAGATGTGGACATCTTCACCCAACCTGACTCCTGTGAACACCTCTGCAGGGTTAGCACTCAAGCCTTGGCCAGAGCCCCATGCTTTACAAAGCCGAGTGCGCCCTCTGCGGCATGTGCCTGCTCCTACGTAGGGTGAGCTGCGAAAGTGGGGCACAGAAGTATGAGCCCCAGGGAGGGCCCCGTTGTGGGGCGTGGCGTGTACAAAGGTACAGAGATAATTCCACGAGCAACTCTGCTGTCAGCACGGCTGGGCTCCCTGCTCTTCTTTCCAGGTTCTCTCTTCATCAGGATGAGCCTACTGCACGCCAAGGAGCAGGGGCTCTGGGCGTGAGCTTTTCCTGGCCACTTTTTGAGAGACCTTAACAAGCCACTTTCACTTTTCTACAGCATTCAATTTGCTCATTTGCAAAACTAGGGCTATGTTAATACAACTAGGGGATGCTGGATGTGTGATGTCCTAAAACTGATTGAGGACTTAATGTGCCAGACAGTTTATTGAGCACTTTACTTTTATAATGCTCTCACCCACACATTACAGACAGGAAACTGAAGGACAAACCAGTTAAAGAACATGTTCATGGTCATATTAGATACAAGTGGACTCTGAGCCCAGGAATTCTTACCCCAAAATTCACACTCATATTTGACAAAGCCTCAAAGCCTGTGAAACATTATATAAATTGTAGCACACAAAAAATACTAATTGTAACATTATTATCGCTTTCTATCTCCAGTGCCCTTCGACTTTAATCCTGTGGAATGTAGGCTATCATTTAGAAAAGATGAAAATGTAGTAAAGCAAAATACAAACCAAAATAAAAAGGCCTAACTGCTGAATTTGGTAAACCGTGAAGACAAAACAGAATTGCTTTAACAATAGTAGAGTATCTGGTCAGAAATAAGTGGCTGATGGGATATTCTCAAATGGATCAGCGATTTAAACAAATGGAAGTTTTTGCTTATTGGAGTGTTTTGTGTTGTGACTAAAATCTAGACAGTTTATTTAAAGCATGAAAAGACTGAAATAGATGGATGAATACAGAAAATCAAGAACTGAAGAGCTGCCGCTACCTTCCCTGTTTCGGTTTGCTAAAGCTGCCGGAATGCAATATACCAGAAATGGATTGGCTTTTATGAAGGCTTTTATTAAGTTACAAGTTAAAATGCTGAGGCTGGGAAAATGTCCAAATTGAGGCATTCAACAGGAAGACCCCTTTGTGGGAGAAAGGCTGATTTTCTCTGCCAGGTTTCTCTGTCACATGGGAAGCAGATGGTGATATCTGTTGTACTATCTTCCTGGTTTCTGTGTTCAAATGGCCCTCTCAGCTCCTGGCATCTCCTGGGCCTTCTGGAATCTTCTGCATCTCCAAATGCCTGCGTCTTGGTTTCATTTCTCTGCTCTCCATGTAAGTTCTCCAAGCATCTCCAAACATCTGCCTCTGAGCTTTCTCCAAAATGTTCCCCTCTTAAAGGACTCCCCACCTTGAATGGGCGGAGTCACATCTCCATGGGTATGATCTAGTCAACAGGTCCCACCCCACAATAGCTCTGGCCTCACCAGCCTGGATTAGGATGTAAAGAGCATGGCTTCTCTGAGGTCCATGACGGTTTCAAACCAGCACAATGCTTAGACCCACAATGCCAAAACAATGCTACGTAGAAATGAAAATAAAATAATGGACTGTATGATAATGAAATTCTCGTGGTATAATTTGAACACCTATAAACCTAAGAGAACATTTTTATTTTTAGGCAATCACTCTATTTTTACTTGAAAGGTCATAATCACGGTGTGTACTGAGTAGCTGCAAATTTTGACCACTGCAATTCCTGCTTTTGCCACTCCTAGTGGCAGTGGCAGTTACGGGTTACCTTCTATGATTTCACATAAGAGCCCACGTCCTCACACTTATCCTCATTGAGCAGGTGAGAAGTAAAGAATAGAAGCAACTTGCCATCAGCCAGCAAAATGAAACACAGACATCCACACTAAGTACACACTAGGTGCATACAAGGTGCATACCAGGATTCTGCCTGCTGAGAACGTGAGGAGGCAGGTGTGGGGTGACAGCACTTCCCAGCTGAATGCTGCCCAGCTGCCTCCTAAGAAGGATCTTCCGTCCAAAGCAGGTCCCTCAGTCCTTCCATTCTCTGCACGCCACTGCCCCTGGCTGGAGAAGACCCTCCCCTGGCTAGAGAAGCCCTTCCTCTCGCTGCACCCCTATTTCCATATGTCTGAAGCTTACCTACTCCTCAGAGCCCCGTGCATTCACATTTCATGCCCTGAAGCCTGCACTGCTCTCCCTTTCCCTTTAGTGCCCTGCAGACAGCTGGTTGCATGGACTTCCACCTTTATTTTTCAGGGGTGGGTTTTCCCTCCTTCCTAAATAGACGATAACTCTGATGTTTGGGAAGCTTCCTTATAGCTCATGTTCTGTGGTCCCTGTTATTGTGCTGAGAACATGGCAGCACTGGTGATCTCTGCTGACTAATGGCAGGCTGCTCATGGCTGGTCACAGAGGGCCAGAGACCAGCTGGCATAGGGGGCAGACCACAGCCCCTGGGGTGTAGGTTGGTGGACACAGAGAACTCTGAGCATCTGTTTGTTGCAGGCTCTGCGATGAACAGGAGTTTTTAGCTTGGTTTGTATGTCTTCTTGATAAACTTGCTCTTTTATCATTATGAAAGATCCTTTTTATCCCTGTTGATGTTCTTTTTACCAAGGCTATTTTTTCTGATATTAATATAGTAATTTCAGTTTTCTTCTAGTTAGCTTGCATGGTCTTATAATTTGAAATGGTTTCTTTAGACACATATAATTTTTTGGTTCTTTGTTTCTTTGTTAAGTCCAGTGTGACAATCTCTGCTTTTTAATTAGAATATGGAATATTAAGACCATTTCCATTTAACATAATCATGGGTAAAATTGGATTTAAATCTACCCTCATGCTAATTGTTTCCTATTTTCACAACTGCATTTTCTTCCTTTTTCCTCTTTTTCTGACTGTTTTTGCACTGAATGATTTCTGTGATTCCATGTTTTCTCTGCTACTGGCTTACTGGCTACAATCTTCTTTGATTTTACATGGTTGTCATATGGTGTGCAGTATCTATCTTAGCACAGCCCTCTTTCATGTACCATGTAGGAATCTCACAACAGTGCATTTCTCCTTTATCTCTCATGTCTTTCTGCTAGTAATCTAATTCATTTTGCTTTTTTATATGTTTTACTTTTACCTGTGGTACAAACCCCACAGTAAGTTGTTACAATTTTCTTACTCACCTATATGGCAGCCACTTATACCTCTTGTTCTCCACTTATGGGAAAGATAATTTGTGTTTGTTGTCCCTCCTTGGGAAGGCTTGTCACTGCTTGGAATTCAGGTTTCAGTTTTTTCAGAACCTCAGTTCTTTGATGGGTTCCGGAAGAGTGATGATTTATTATTTTTTTACCAGCTACACTGTGGGAGGTAAATTCTTTGCAGCTTTCTTCATTGTAAGTAGAAGTAGGCACCACTACTACAGAGAATTAATTGTCACATAATGCAGAAAGAAAGACAGGGAGTGAGGAGGGAGGGAGGGGAGAGGGAGGGAAGCTTTCTTAGCACTTATCACTTAGAAAGCATATCCCCATATCTCATGTTTCTAATCAGGTTTATTGAGCCCTTCCTTATTAAGCCAGGTCCTGCCTGCCTCCAAGCACCTCATGTCTGTGTCATCTCATTTAATCACCACACCAGTCTCATGCATACAAGATGATGAGCGTTTTCCTCATTTTACAGATATTGAGATTTACAAAGTGTGATTTGCTCAAAATTATCCAACCATACTTTAAGTCATCGTTACTAATCGTTTTCCTCTTGATGTAAGATTCCCCCAAAGGTATGTGCTGGGGGCACTCTTGCCTTATTTTACCTAAGAGGAAGCAGAGGTCTAAAATCAGAAATTCATGAGTACGAGGGGATAAAGTATGTCAATAGTGGAAAGAATGTGGAAAACAGGTGTTTTGATTGTGAACCACGAGTGCCCTCCATTCCACAAGGGTCTTGGAGGGACTTAGGCTGGGTCTATGGAACCCCTCCCAATTTTTCCAGCACTTTCACCCATGATGGGACCTCAATTCTTATCAAACGAAAGGAAAGGGAAAAAAAATAGAGAGAGCAGGAGGGAAGAGAGGGAGCAGAGAAATAGAAATGGAGGGAGGACTTTACAGATGAAGATAGCAGGAAAAAGGAGAGTCCACATTTATAAAATGTTTTTGGAGGAGAATAGATTCACTTCCAGCTGCAGTTTGGATGTGCATTTATTTGTGGAAGGCCTGTGCTGCAGAGGCTGTCTTCCACGGCTCTAGTCTGAGCAGGAGGACACAGCATGGCTTCAGCTGTAAATGGATGGTCATGTGGTGTCACGTCCAGCCCAGCTCCCCTGACTGCTGGGCGGGTGAGACCGCAGGTCTGTGAGCGGTTTTCACTGCCCCCTGAAAGGCCTTGCCTGCCCTGTCCATGGGTGACAGCCACCAGGCTCAGGACCCAGCACAACGCAGCATCAGGGACATGGGTCCTGCCAGAGAGGTCAGGCAGAGCCCCTGACTATCACAGGGCCCTTGGCCATCTCACCATGGAGTCCCCCACCATAACAGGGCACCCCACCACTACAGAGCCCCAACCCACACATCTTAGGGAATGTGCCTCCATCGCCACCAGCCCCAGCCTACTGCTCACAAGTTGATTTGGATTTTCCCTTTGCCCAGTGCCCCAGTGCCAACTGGAACTTCGATGGCCAGCTCTGAGGCCTGGTCAAGCTCAGGGGTGGGAAGTCACACACCAGGACCCTCTCAGGTGTCTCCATGATGTGTTGCTGTGACGTATCTGAGAATCTAGAATGGAGGTTGAGGACGGCATAGCCTTGGTCTTGGGCAAATCAGGTCATCACCGAGGCTCAGCGTCTTCTCCCCAGGGTTCAGAGGGACAGAGGCTTGGCAGTGACACAGCACTGGGTGAGCATCCCAGCTCTGCAACTCTGGGGCCTTGGAAAAGTACTCAAACCCTCTAGGCCTGGTTCCTTACCTGCCATCAGAGGTAACTGTCACCCTTTCCCAGGGCAGCTGGGAGCACTGAGTGGTAGTGCAGAAGACAACAGGCTCATCTCAGCATCATGACCACTCTTGTTATTGCACATTGTACAATTATGATAAACAGTAGTACCTGTTATTACCACAAAGCTTCCTCAGGTTGTCTGCTCCTACCTGCTCATTCTCTTAGTCAGTGTTTGCTATGGACATAGGAGGTCGGGCTGCCTACCAGAGGCCAGAAAAGATGTTTGCTGTAAGATGGCTCAAGAATTGCACTGCCCTGAATCTGTTACGGTTGATTTTTTTTCTCTCCCATCTATCATTCCCACGCTTATCTGACAGACTTCACGCCCACGCAGTGGTCAGGTCAGACGCCATGCCTCACACTGGCCTTCAAAGCTGGTACGCTAGTGGACAAGAAAGGGCAAATCTCAGTCCCAGGGCAACCTTAAAATTGCTGCTTTGCATATGCAAAACTCCAGGACTCCCATGTGGCTATGCTCCTGTGCACCTTTTATTCTGGATTCCTCTCATGCTTTACCCTCGCTTCATGCTGTGCTCATTTGCCCTCTTGCGCAGCTACCTGGACACTTGCCACAAGCCCAGCACATCTAGGTAAACACCCGTGACAGAAGCTGCTCCCATTCAGGGCCAAGGAACTCGCCTCCCACCATAGCTCAGGGGCTTGCTGGGAGGAAGTACTGCCAGCTCCCCAGGCAGGACCACCTGAGGTCCCAAATGAAAGGCCCCCAGGTGGAAGACAAATCCAGACAAGAGTCCATTTTCGAGAAAGCCGAGGTACATCATGCTAAAATTTCATCCTGCTGGCAAAGTGCAGAGGTTCAGGAATAGAAGACACATGGCCGGTTTGCATTTTACAAGAATGACTGCGACTGCAGCATAAAGGTACCTTGTGTGTTTTCACCTTTCTATGGTGCTGAGAGTTTCAACGTCAATCTCAGAATAGTATACTGGGGGTGCAAATTGTGTGGAAGAGAACTGGGTTTGTGTTACTTGGTGACCCCAGCCTGTGAGGATGCTCTCACCTGTGGTTGTATTGACTGGGGGTCCAGTAGATGTTTCTTCCATGGCCAAGGTCCAGGGCAAGCCTCTAGGGCCAATGCCTGCTGCCCTCTGTTCATCCTCAAAGGGGCCTCCAGTGCCAGGGCCCCTGCCACAGAGGTGGTGCTAGAGAGATGCCTGGGTCTGGCCCCTTCCCTGATCTCTTGGAGGGGCAGGGGATGGGATCCATGATGGGAAAAGTAGTAGAGCACAGAAAAGACATTAGGACCAGAAAGCCGAGGGAGCGACGTTGACAAAAGGCTGGGCGAATGGACATTTATGTGCAAAGTAAAGGAAAACATTTGTACTTTGTGCCAGACATTGTCTTAGGTCCTCCTTCCTACATCTTTTTTAACATTTTTTAAATTGTGAAATATGACAAACTCATAAAAAAAAAACAATAAATTTCCTGGTACATTTTAACAAGTAGTTATAGAATAGATTTTAAAGCTTGGTATGGGTTACAGTTCCACGGTATTTTGTTTTTTCTTCTAGGTGCTCCAAGGCACTGGAGAACAAAAGAAATGTCATTATAATGATTCAGCAGTCATACGCATTTGTTAAATCCTAACTTCTCTGTTATACTCCTCCTCCTTTTTTTCTTTTTTGTGCAAAATCACATATATACAAAAAAAGCAGTAAATTTCAAAGTACATTGCAACAATTAGTTGTAGAACAGATTTCAGAGTTTGGTATGGGTTACAGATCTACAATTTTAGGTTTTTCCTACTACCTGCTCCAAGACACTGGAGACTAAAAGAAATATCAGTATAATGTTTCAGCTCTCATACTCAATTGGTAAACCCAATCTTCTCTGTATAACTTTACCATCACCTTTGATCTTTCTCCCATTCTTAAGGGGTATTTGGCCTGTGCCCGTTCTAACTTTTTCATGTTGGAAGGGACTGTTGATAATATGGGATGGGA
>PVIY010021989.1:21682-41545 GCA_004026745.1 Myrmecophaga tridactyla
CTGCTGTGAATACCAGAGGATGTAAGGAAGCTAATATGGTCCATGTGGGCTGGGGTCTCCCCTCGAAGGCCTTTAGACTGGGGCCTCCCTTCCAGGGCACCCGGGCTGGGGTTTCCTCCCCAGGGCCTTTGGGTGAGGCCTCCCCTCTCTTTGCCCTGGACAATGGTGGCACCTGCCTCCTAGCAAGCTGAGCTGATTCCAGCCATGCTAAGGGGTGAAAAGACAAAACAGCGCTCCTTGTAAGGAGACTCTGTTGGGTGGGAAGCGTGGACAGGCTTGTGGGTCTGAATGTCCCTTCCCTGGGTAGCTGCTATAGACACAACGGTTTTATCACGTTCCCTAAGAATTCCCTAAGAATTTTCCCTAAGAATTCAATGGGGAAGATGTACTTTTGTATGACTGTCCGTCCTCATGTTTGGGGATTGCATTGTTTCAAATCACCGAGATAAAGCTGTCTGGGGGAAAATGCCATTTACCATCAACAGGGGTTGATGGTCCGCCCTCCCCTCATGTTCCCCACTCCGTGTTGTTTTAAAAATTCAATCTTGTGAATACATGACAATTTTCTTTTCGTTTTAACCATTCACCTGTTAATGGACATTTGGGCTGTTTCCCGGTTTCGTTGATTACGTACAAAGCAGCTTTAGACACTGTTGCACCGGTCTTTTCGTGGAGAAGTTTGCGTTTCTCCTGGGTCCAGCCCAGAAGGAGA
Organism: Myrmecophaga tridactyla; assembly: GCA_004026745.1. Taxonomy (NCBI): domain Eukaryota; kingdom Metazoa; phylum Chordata; class Mammalia; order Pilosa; family Myrmecophagidae; genus Myrmecophaga; species Myrmecophaga tridactyla. Next base: position 22,395 of record PVIY010021989.1, read on the forward strand.
ACTGTCGGGTCATATAAGAAGTGCATGTTGAACTCTATCAGAAGCTGCCAAGTGGCTTCCAAAGTGGGTGAGCCACTTACACCCCCAGCTGCGTGTACGGGCCAGGCCTGCTCCACGTCCCCGAAGCCCCTGCGGGCGCTTGGAGCCTCAAGGACCTGCTGCTGGACAGTGACCAAGAAGAGCGGCCTCCACCCCACTCAACTCAGAAATGCATGAGCCATACCTGAGCAGCCCCCTGGTGCCGGGACGTGTGTGAGAAAGAGACAACGGGGCTTCAGCGCTTACCGAGCTCGGGCTCTGGGCTTCCCTCCTGGCTCTGCCTCTCTCTGGTGGGCTGAGCCTCTGCCTTGAGTGGCCAGTGGCTGGGTGACAGAGGTAAATGGAGAGGATGTGCTTGAGTTGGGCAAACAGCAGGGGTACTGAAGATGGTGAAGATTTCCATCTCACTGGAGAAAAGGTTTAAAGATGTGCAGCCCTGCTTCTCTTCTCTGTTGGCTCAGGGACCACGGGGAGAGGCAGAGGTGCAAGTGGGCTGCGGGTTTACTGGCCAGTAGAAGAATCTGACCCCTTGAAAGCCAGGGAAGGAACCACTATTGCACTAAGTGAAAGCAACAAGGAAGGGTCAGGCACAGGCCCCCTGAAGGGCGTAGCTGAGACATGCTAAGGAAGGATAAGGCATACCTGAGTGCCTACAGGCTTCGGGGGCAGAGATTTAAATCTTCTCTGAGTAGGTTTTCTTTCTAGGGAATGAAAGTCAAGACAAAATCCAAGTTTTTGTGGAATACTGTTTCTTTTATCAACAGTGCTCAATGGGCCAGTAATCAGGGAAACCAGAAACTGCATTTCTTTGAAGTACAAAGAGAGCATGTGAAAGACCTTATTCAACCTTCCAGCCCCAGCCTCTGGTGGGTTCAGCCAGCCTTGGTCGAGTGTCAGTGTCCCCCCGCCCCTTCTCTCCCAGCGCCCCTCCCTCCCTCTCACCTTTTCTCCATCCCCACCTCACACCCCACTCCAGAAATGACTGCACACACACACAGAGCAGAATGCCTTAATTTATTCAGAAATTAGCCCTCTCTCTTTTTAAACATTTTGGGGAAAGTGTCCTTCCTTTTAATTTCTTCCACAACTTTCATGATCTCTCCACCTTTCCTCCAATTCCCAGAGTCAACATAAAAAAGAGTGAGGAGCTACATGGATGAGGGACGTGAGAGGAGTCCCCAAGGGGGTCCTGGTCAGGGTTGTGACATAGAGTGAGCTTGGCTTGGCCAGATGGAAAAACATCTCTCATAAGGAGAGCTAGGACGTTTCCATTCCAGCTCATATATTATATGATTACATGAGGTGCAGAGTGAGAGTGAGAAAGAAAGAGATGATGATGATGATGGCAGTGAGGACAGGTGATAGATAGATGATAGGGGATAGCTGATTGGTGATAGGTGATAGATAGGGACCTGGCAGGTGTCTTTGGGGATAAACATATCTGAGCCCAAGTCCTGGAAATGCCATTTATTTTTTTTGTAAAATTTTAAAGCTCTCTAATTTTCATTGTCTTTAACTTTAAGGTGAGAATGCCTATACTGGGGGCAGGGGGTGCTGTGTGAGTATTTAATGGAATAATGCAGAAACCCACGGTTAACATGTGCCACACTGCAAGCACTTTGAATGTGGATGTGAATGTTCATTGAGTGCTCACGTGCCATGTGTCTCCTTCCACACGACTGCCCATGGCACGCCCATAGGCCAGCATGGAGCACCATGGCATGGCATGGCATGGGCAGGGATGGTCCACAATAGGCTGGAACACTCATTGCTCAAACATACGACCCTGAGGCCCCTCTCAGCCCCAAGGACCCAAGAAACTCTTGACAGCTTTTCTATAGTTTTACCCAAGCACCTACAGTTATTGGGTAAAATAAAGGCACACGCACACTCAAGTGGTAAACCTTTCATCTCTGTCATTCGGAGGCCATTTCCTTTCAGACTTGGTGAGCAAATGCCTAGCTCCAGATTACGGGAAGAATTTCCAAGAATATCTGGCTTTCCCAAAGGCAAAGGCAAGGGCATTTTAACAGAGGACTTCAGTGGGTCAGTAAAGACAGAACAGTTGGAGGATGCTCCCAGCAGGATTCCTCTAAGGTTAGGTCTGTTAATAATGTGGGATCCAAGGTGGCAGAACGGGAAGACTCAATCGTGCAGAACCTGCTTCAAACATCAAACCCTGCTGCTATGGACTGAGCTCCCCAAGAGGGAAATGCAACTTCCCCACCCCAGGACACATACTTCACATGTGGCCTATAGTGGCAGGCAGGTTCTGCCATGGCAAACTTGAAGGCGGGCAGGGCTCCTATGCTACTTATCATTGTGCCCTTGCAGATAAGGCTGAGGATGGGTCACTAGCAGGGGAGCCAATGGTCACTCTTCTGGCCCGCAACCCTCCTCTGCTGCTCGCTCATAGGAGTGAGCACAGCAGCTGGGACACCAGGTTAACATCTCCAGATCTGAATCTCAGAACCTGACGATGTTTGACTGTAGAAGCTGGTCCAGTCACTCCCTGCATTCAGCTTCCTCTTTTTTAAACTGGACTAATAATACCTCTTATTATGTGGAGATTAAATGTGAACATTACCTGCGAAGCCCTTAGTAAAGTTCCTGGCACACAGCAGCTGCCCTGGCATGGCCTGGCTGCCTCCCCTCCTCTGATGTTGTCATGCTTTTAAACATTGGTAAAGGAAGCAGGAAGCTTGAAGTCTGAAGCTCTGGAATCAAAGGCTGGCCTGCATTTACTGACAACTGACTATAGGGAAGACACTAAGCCTGTCTAGGCTACAGTTTCCTCATCCGTACAATAGAAATAATATTCACTGGACTTTCTTTCTCTTTATAATATTGTCATTCAAAGTTTAAACGATATAGCAGGAAAGTATTTCTGTACCATTAGACCTAAAACCAATGGGAAAACTCTGAAAAATCTGAAAATTTTATAGCTTATGTTTTAGTTTGTAAGCTGCTGGAATGCAATATACCAGAACTGGAACTGCTTTTAAAAAGGGGAATTCAATAAGTTACAAGTTGACAGTTCTAAGAAAGTGAGTGTCCAAATTAAGGCACCAAGAGGTTACCTTCGCTCAAGAAAGGTCCGTGGTTAGGACTACCCCAGCTGGATAGTCGTGGCTAGTATCTACCTCTCCAGGCTCTGACTAGCTTAACATCTCATGGCAACGTCTGCTGGGCTCCAAGCACCTCTAAACATCCGTGTTTCTGCTCTCCATGTGTCCATATCTGTGTGAGCTCTGCTGTGAACTTTCTATTGGCTCTGAAGTTTCTCTCATTTCTCTAGGTTCTGTCATTTCTGAGGTTTACAAAATGTTTCCTTTTTTAAAGGATTCCGGTTAATTAATCAAGACCCACCTGGACTGGGCGGAGATAATCTAATCAAGCTTTCAACCTACAGTACAGAATAGGGATTAAAAGAAACAGCTCAGCTTCTGCCAGATTGGATCAGGATTAAAACATGGATTTTCTGGGGTTTGTTATACATTCAAATTGGCACACCTTAATAGCATGAAATTCAAATTCTTTACCCTGAAGGGTGAGCCGGTTCCATGAAAGAATTGTGGGTGTTGAAAAAAATATATAATTTTACAGAAAATATTTACCTCTTAGGCAATTCCAACATCCCGGGTGAGAACTATCCCAGCAGACAAAGATGTGGCACTGTGCTGAGAAACACTGTGCTATAAGTAATGGGGCTATTGTTGATTATGAGTCCTCTGCATACATTGTCTGGTTTCAACCGCACAGCCTAATTGTAAGGTTATTGTCTTTATAGACAAAAAGCTATGCAATCATTCTAAAAGTAGATCAGCTTGAAACTGTGGAGCTTGAATCCAGACCCAGCCCTTCTCCCCCTCCTCAGGCTCACCCTTGCCTTCAGATGTTTCACTCTCATTAGCGGCCTTGGAAGCCAGAGGCTAAAGGCAGATGTTCCAGCCCTTACCACTCTGGTGATGTGAATTGAGTCATAGGTTTGTGTATCTGCTTCCTAATCTAGTCATGAATATACTGGTGAAGGAATGAATAATGGAGGATGTTTCACATACATATGTAACTGCCAGCGGTTGTTTAGAAGACCAAACTTCATTAGTCCAAATTTTTACTTTTTCTCAGTAGATAATAATGAATTTATTTCTTCGATCATAGTATTATGGATAAGAGAGTAATAGTGGAATGTTAAAGGGGAATTAAAGAAAGCAGGACACATCCTGAAACTTGCAACATCTGAAAACTGTCTTAGAGACAGGGGAGGTATGTGGCTGGCACACCCTGATGTCTCCTCATTCCAATGCTAATAACTTTCCCAGTACCATGACAATAATACCCTTTCTGTGTCCCAAAGAAATGCCATCTTTGTCATTGTCTGAATGACTTGAAGGACTTGAAATGGTATAACTTGTGGAAAAATAACTTAAAATGCAGTTATTTCATAGATTAAACAGCACACTTCATTGTCAACAGAAAACCTAAAAACAATGATAAGCCATAAGCATCATTGCATGGAGAGACTTACAAATTCAAAACTTGTGTAGACAGTCTCCAAAGATGACCACCAATAATTGCTTCCCTTGCTTCACAAAAAGATAGAGCCAATAACTCCTCCCCATGAATCTGGCTGCCTTGTGACTTGTTTTAACCAGTACAGGGTGATAGAAGTGAAACTACCAGTTCTGGATCTAGCCCTTAAGAGGAATGAAAGTTTTCTTTTGTTTTCCTGAAACCTGGCTACTCTGCAAAGAATGGGTAGTTTCTCCTGGTGGAGAGGAGGTCACATGGAGAGAACATTGAGGATGACACACCTTGTGAGCAGAGGGGCCCCATGGAGGAGAACTGAGATGCCCCATGAACTGAGAAGACCCAGCCAAAAGCCATCTCCAGGTCCCTCCCTGGTGAGAGAGGACTTGGTGGACCTCCTTGGCCAGCCCAGGCACCAACCAAATGCAAAGCCACGTGGTCATTACAGCAGCACCATGTGAAACAGTAAAACCGGTTTCTCAACCTACAGCACCATGAGAACTAACAAATCATTGTTGTCTTAGCCATTGACTTCTGGGGTGGTTTGTGATGCTATAAAAAGTAACTAAAACCAAACTTTCAATCAAGGTGCCTCTGTTTGTCCCATGAAATGGATTGAATAGGGCGTGTGCTACAGGATGCGTGTATGGCAGGGGCTGAGGCCCCGTACACTTCCTTTGACACCATTCTACAGAGTGTCCGGTAATGTTGATGAATAAATGAATCTTTTCTTCAACTAAACAGCAAAAATTTATCTATGACATGCCTGGAGAATATGCAGATTAGGCTTGTCTCTGATGTTTGCAAAAGTTGCAGTTGAAAGGGGCTTTTGATTAACATTATTCATCAATCAGCTCTCTCAAAGCCCGTCAACTTTCTGGATCTTATTGATAAAATTTGTATCTGTGCTTATTCCTTTGATCAAAACTGCTTTATAAATAATGGTAGAAATATCCTGCTTACCTCTTGGCAAACTGATAAGGCACAATCAATGCAATGGAAGTTAGCGTAGAGCATGTAATAAGAAGATCCATGTTATATTCAGGTATCCTGAAACTTGCAACATTTGAAAACTGTCCTAGAGGCAGGGGCGGTATGTGGCTGGCATTGGAAATACATGACAACCAGGTTTAGAAATACATGAAAACCAAGCCCAATGCACTGTCTCTGTCTCATCATCTATATGAAAAGAAGAGGCCGCAGAGAAAGTACATGGATTGTGAGTTTATTTCTTCCACCTTGACCTTCTCGAGTACACACGTTGTGGATGTTAGTTTTCTATTGCTGTGCGACAATAACCACAAACTTGGTGGCCTAAAACAGTACACATTTGCTATTTCACAGTTTCTGTGGGTCAAGGTTCCAGGCAGAACCTAGCTAATCCTCTGCCTTTCACATAGCTGAAAGCATGGAGACATCAGAGCTGCTTTCCTATGTAGAGCTTAGGATCCTTTTCCAAGCTCACATATTGTTGGCAGGCTTTAGTTCCTTGTGGTTGTAGGACTGAGATCTCCCTTCTCTCTCTCCCCAAGCCACGGCAGCTTCTTCCACACAGCTGTGTCATCACATGGCCACTTATGTCCTAAGACCAGCATGAAGCTATCTCACTCCAGGCTGCTGGGATGGAGTCTTAAAGAGCAGATGTGGCCAGTCTAGAAAAAGGATGATGGCTGCATCACCATTGTGGTGTTTAGTTGGGTAGAAGCAAGTGGCAGGCTCCCAATCACACCAGATGGCTGATGGAGGGCTCCTAGCATTTCCCTGCCATGGGAAGTTGCCCTACATGGCCTTATTGCCCTTAAACATTGGCAGCATGTGGAAGGTACTCTTGACCCCAGAGCCCTCTATAAAAGCCACGCACAAAGTCACAGTTGAACGGATGGAGATGACTAAGTTAAGAGGGAGAGGGCAAGAAGTACGTGGTTCTGCTGCAGAAATCCATATTCAAAGTACCAGGGATGTCAGAATGAGAACTTCTAGCTGACAATTTGAAGACCTTACATGTGGCTGAAAGGGATGTGCCTTCTTCTTAAATTCTGAGCTTCTCCAGGGAAGGTTTCCAATGTTTGTTTTTTTCCCAGGTATTTCCATGTCAGTTCCCAAGGCTGTGTAAAGAAAAGTCTAAATAGTGGAGAAGTAACCGTGCAGAGTGGCAGCTCCTGCAACCAGTTTTCTGGTGAAGGACATGTCCATTTGCTTTTGGAGAGGCAGATTTCAATGGGGGCACCCACTATGCTAGGCAATTTCATGTAATCTCTACAATGAGATCATGCTTTCATGTTTCAGTTGCAGAAAGCAAGGTTCAAAGAAATAAATATTTCCCTCCCTCTGAATTATGGTTGCCTTAGGACCAGGGAGTGTGCCACTATCATCCGTAGCCTTTGGTTCTAGCCCATCAGTCAATTGCATCACCCAGCTGCTATGTGGGTTCAAGCCTCACTTTCTCTGACTTTGGTGCCCATGCCATTTTACTTCACCACAGACACTTTTCACCAAAGCAGAGATCCTCCCTCTCCTCAGAGCCCTACCAAACAGTCCTGGGTAGCCAGTTTTCATGAAACTAATCAGCTGAGCTAAGGGGTGAAATGCTTCTGGGCTTTCGGAAGGGAACCACTCAGCAGGAGAAGGCAATGATGTTCCAGAAACTGACAATAAAGGGAGGGCTGGGGCACAGAACAAGGGAGAGACAAGTCAAACACTCAACTTGGAAGTAAAATACAAGAAGGCACCAAATAAATAAATAAATAAATAATAAAACACAACAAAATCTCAGTGGTTATGATCAATATTTTAATGTAATATTTTCAAAAATTAAAAATTTATGAAAAACCATCCATGATCTATAAAATACTAGAAATTTAAGGAAAGATATTATCCAACCCTGCACTTGCTTTACTCAACTTACTTGTTTTCTTCAGTTGTCACTTCCTTGAGGGAGGAGATGGCAGAAGAGAGAAGTCTTGAGCATAGGGAAAGTCAGAATAAGGAAGGAAAACAATAACTTGTTCTCTTATTTCTCCAGCCTTCTAGGTTAGGGAAGGACCCCTGGCCTAAAGATATTGGATGTCAGAAAAGTGCCTGTGGTCTTTAGAAAACGTGACAAAGCACAAAACCTACCCAGTAAACTCCCAAATCCACGTCTTCAGATGAGAGAACAGGAATCAGTTCACTGAGGTGTTTTCTAGACTCCAGCACAATCCCATGGTGTGTTTTGGAGTAGTTCTTCTTCCCATCTCTGTGAAGTGGGAGCTTTGGAAGATGCTTCTGGAGCCTCTCTCAGTTCAGACATTCTAGAAAAAAGGCTATGGACTAGCAGTGCCCAAGGGGATCATTTTCCCTTGTTCCACGGGGAAGTGCAGCTTTCCCGAGAAACCTTCTGATAGGTCAGTCTGGGCATTTGCTGTCTACCGGCTTTGCTGGTGGTCTCTCTGCTCTATGTGGTGGTCCCTGGGGTACAAGAGGAGACTAATGTCCCCAAAGTCAGCTCCTGTGGAGGGTCGGTTGAAGCACTCACTTTCTTGTGACTCTAGGACTTTCGATCAACTGCCTCGTACTATATTTATATTTAAGGTGTAGCTATCATATGAGGGTTCATAACACGTCGAAGTGTTGGCAAGGCACAGGAGCTTTGGAGCTGGCCCAATGTACTTGATGGCTTAGAGTTCTCTCTCTGCCCTTTCCAGCTTCATCACCAGGGTGCAGTCAGGTGACAGCGTCACCTCGCTGATTTGAACAGAAATAACTAAATATAAATGATTGGTACCTAGGTACAAAGTAATTGACTAGGTAACTAAAAGAGTAAGAAGTAAACTGTAAGGTATCATGAAGCAGCAACTGCAGGAAGCAGTTACTATTTCTAAATCTGAGAAAAAAGGAAGAATTTGAGAGGCTTAACTCTTAGAAATTTAGAAGAGGGTATCTCCTGGCTGAAATATGGACCTGCAAAGAGAGGAGAGGAAGGGAAGGGAGGAGAGGGGAGGGGAGGGGAAGAGAGGGAAGAAGAGAGCAGAGGTGAGGAGAGAAGAGCAGAGAAGAGGAGAGGAGAAGACAGCAGAGGGGAGGAGAACAGAGGAGTGGAAAAGAGAAAAGAACAGAGGAAAGGAGAGGAAAAGGGAGAGAAGAGATGAGAAGAGAGCAGAGAAGAGGAAAGGAGAGGAGAAGACAGTAGAGGAGAGGAGAACAGAGGAGAGAAAAGGAGCCCATTGGCTGGTGTAGCTGAATGATGCACCAGGAAGCTTGTTCTGCAACTGCTGGAAAAATTTCAAAGTGGGTTCCGCTGCCGCTGCTGGAAGGAATGGTTGCCACTGGAGAGAACAGGTGTTCCTGGAGGAAGAGCAAGTGGACAGGAGCTCACCCAGGTAGCAAACTGGAGGGAGCAGGTGCCTCGAGCAAACCTAACAGAAATTGATGTGGCAAAGCAGCATGCATAAGGGCAGGCTTGGAGCCGAGTCAACAGCTTAATGACAGACACAGAACTCAAATGCCATAAGCAAATCACTTGATCTCTGTGCATCCATTTACTCATCTGCAAACAGGAATAACAGTGACCTCCTTACAGGGTTGCAGTAAAGATTAAACACAAAGCACTTAGAATAGAGCCTGGAACAAAGTGAGTGTCTGATGAACTTAATCATGCTTATCACACAAAGGAAAGGAGAAAACAAATATATCTGTCTTGCCCAAGGCACCAGATTGATATGTTCCCCGCATTTTATAGTTTCATTTCCAAAGTAACCCTAGAGGTCATTGTCATTTTCCTAATGGTCACCTGAGAGGAGCAGGGGATAGGAAGATGACCTTGGGGTATGGGGTGTTCACCATGGCACCCCAATAAGAAGCCTTGTTGAGCAGGAGTTCAGGTCTACATGTGCATGGCTCCAAAGATCATGCTCTTTATGTGGCAGCACGCTGCCTCGGCTGGAGGTGAGGTAGGAGACAAAGGGTATTTCCACTCTTGCTTCACTACTCGCCTATGAAAAATTAAGCTAGATTTTATCCTTTCAGAACCCCATATAAGTTACCCTATAAAACTGGAATAGAATATTTGCTTGCAAACTTGTGATAAAACTTTATAAAAACTGAAAAACTGATGTCAATAGACATAGAGTGTAGCAAGCTAAAACATACTTAGGGAAAAGCGAAGAGACCTATGCAGTAGGTCCTGCTGTCACACGACACACGCGCCTAAAAATCACAGCAGTGTGCAAAAGTGCCCACTGAAAACCACAGACCTTATGGGAGAAAATGGGGTTCTGACATTTGTTAGAGACACACAAGGAAAGATAATAAAAATATAAATAAAATAAAATAAATATGGTGGCAGAGTTTTATACATTTAAAATGGTTAAGAGATACATAAATACCACTGTAAATCTGGCACTTAACCTTGAAAAAGACTTGAAGTTTATTTGTAGAAATAGGTGTCAGAAAGTTGCAGCTTGTGCATTACTTTGACCGGGTGTTCTAGTTGCAAGCCACCGGAATGCAATATACCAGAAATGGAACGGCTTTGAAAAGGGGGGAATTTGTTAAGTTGCAAATTTACAGTTCTAAGGCCATAAAAAAGTCTAAATTATGACACCAACAAGAGGATACCTTCACTCAAGAACATCCAATGAAGTTCGGGGTTTCTCTCTCGGCTGTAAGGGCATGTGGTGACATCTGCTAGCTTTCTCTCCAGGCTTCTTCAGCGGCTTCCCCAGGGCTCTGTCCATTCTATTTATCTTTTTGGTTCTGGTGGCTCTAAATCTTTTTCCAAAATGGTTCCCTCTTAAAGGGCTCCAGTAAGCAGCCTCACTTTGAATGGGTGGAGACACATCTCCATGAAAATCATCTAATCAAAAGTTACCACCCACAATTGGGTGGGTCACATCTTCATGGAAACAATCAAAAGCAATACTGAATGAGGATTAAAGAACTTGGCTCTTCTGGGGTACATGACAGATTCAAACCGGCATACCCGGGAGAAGGGGCATGACATGAAGTCAGAGGAAAAGACAGTCCACCCCACGTGTGGATGGGAGAGGCTCCCAGCCTGTGGTGACCTGAGTGGAGGGTGCTCCCTGCACGCCCAAGGAGATGGGCTTAGCTGGAGCAGTTGCCTGCAGAGGGGTGGTGCAAACACATCCATATTACGCCGAGAGTGTTTCTTCATTTACGTTCATGTTAGGAGCAATTCACATTTTCCAAACAGGTGTTACAGCCACACTGATTGTCTTTAGATCCAAAAATGTAGCTTAAAAGCTACTGGATGCAGGAGGCATGAGTTAGCCCAGTATGGACGGGAACGCCCACGAGCCGGCACCCTGTGTGGTGTGGGTGCAGTGTGCTGGATTACCGCGGACCCAGATCGCATGGAGCGAACAGGCTGTGTGGCAACGACAACACAGCAGTACCGGAAAGGTGGACCCAGGTTTACCGGGGGCCGGTGCTCTGCTCAACATCAGCCCATGGCCCCCCACTGCTTACTCGATGCTGGGTTTAAAGGTCCTGCCCTGCAGGGGGCTATTTTGGGATCAGATTTGGGCATCACTGTCCCCAGAGCTGTGCCCTAAGGGTTAGTGCTTCCATAGCGGCCACCACGTGAGGACAGCGTGGAGGGGACCAGGGCCAGGCTGGGACTTCAGAACGGGGACACGCTGGACTGAGATCCCAGAGAACTCGGTGGAGTGCGCAGTAAAACATCTCAGATGCACTGGAAAATGAGGGGGTACGGGTTCAGTGGTAGAATGCTCGTCTTTCATGCGGGAGAAATGGGTTCAATTACTAGACCATGCAACCCCCCCCAGCACCCCCCCAAAAAAACCCCAGAAATGATCACTTGTAAAATAGGTGGGAAAAGGTAAAACACTCTTCACAAAGGATTAGACATTTTATTTTAAACTGGGTTCTTAGAACACTTTATATCCTTTTGCAATTCTCTTTTATTATCTCGTCTAAACCTCAGAACCACTTTGTGAAGGTAAAGCGGACACTACATCCCTATTTCACAGACAAGGACTTAAGTGGGTGAGCAAGAGTATGCTAATTAATTCAACCACGATTACAGAGAAAGGATGGTCCTAGCCCTATACCTTCCCGTGCGGACACTCTGGCTTATGAGAAGATCGGCTGCAGAGAGCACTGGCCTGAGCTCCTGGGACCATTTTCTGGACTCCGAGGAAAGGAGGGTTAGCTGGGGCTAAGGGACTGAACAGGGCCCAGAGCATGTGGCATTTGAATCCTTGTCCAACATGTTTCCCACAGGACAATGCTGCTTCCCCGCATCATTTGATGAGGAGAGCAGATTCTTTATCACTTGGGTCTGTATAAGCCCAGCACAAAATGCTAATTTTTCTCCAACTGACAAACGAGGCTCTGCAGAGTACAGTGGGCAGAGTGACGCCACCTGGACACCGCCTGTTCTCCATCTAGGTGCTTCGGACTGGACCTGTGGTGGTTGCTTGTGTGTGTCAGCTGGGCTGAGTGAGGCCTGGCTGCTGCTGCAGAGGAATTCCCAGGACAGGATTAGTGCTGATGATCTCCTTAAATGCAGGAGACAATGCTGGAGATGTGGTGGCCTCTCCTATCTGCTGGACGTCTTAACAACAGAACTGAAGCCTCCAGCAGAAGCCCCAGTCTCTGCCTCAAGACTTCACTATCCGCTGTTTCTGGAACATCCACCCCGCCAGCTGCCCCTGAGGAATTCAGACTCAAGATTCTAGCATGACCTTCCCCAGGAATTCTGGCCTGTGACCTGTCCTATGGAATTTAGAGTTGCCAGCTCCCACTCATTGTGTGTGTGTGTGTGTGTATGTGCACGAGCACGCATGTGGTCTCCTGTTGGCTCTGTTTCCCTGGAGAAATCTAACTGATAAAAGAAGCAATATATGTCAGAATGATGTTATGCAAACTTGCATTTGTTCTGCAGATATTCTGAAAGCCCACCTTCGCGGACGTGCTCAGTTCTGTGTCCACACCTAGCCCATGCCCCATGCTGGCCGCTGGCCTTCCCACTGCCCAGTGTCCACAGCATCTCGTCCAGCCCCGGGCATCAGCGAGGACTCTAAAGGGTTTTAGACTGAACATGTGATTGTTAATGAAATGCCAATTTCAATAAATCAGCTAATTTAATTAAGACATGCCTATACAGAGTTGCGTGTTCAATCAAAGATAAAACCCAGGGATTCTTTGATGACATAGGGAAATGTTTTGAATATTATGTTGAGTGAAAAAGAATCAGGCAATAAATATGTACATTCAGCATGATCTACATTGTGTTAAAGAAGTGGCCTCCGGGTACAATGGTTGTCTTCGTTCCTTTTGGTCATTTTCCAAATTATCTTAAGTTAGCATGTCTTGTTTTGAAAATTAGAACGAAATCACTTTAAAAACAAATCATTCATTTGGATCTTTAGTTGATATGTTTAGTCAGATAGATGATTTTAGGGATAGGATGACTTCTGATATGAGTGCATTCAACAACATTGTTTTCTTTCCTTTGCCTTAAGGAGGCCAAACTTTCTCTTACTACAAAGGCTTTTGGGATTCTCACAATTAGCTCCACACTGGGTGGTGTCCTGAGGTAGCGTCTCTATTTCTGGGTCTCTATTACAGAGCAGGAAGGAATCCAGTATTACCCTTACCTTCCAGCCTTGTTCCATTTGGCTTTGTTTATTCTAACTGGTGGGTTTTCTGCAGGACTTGAGGCTGATACAAAATATACTGACATTTTTTTCAGGTCTTCTGGTTGCAAAAATCTTGGGTGGAAAACCCCAGGGAAAAAAACCTGGAAAACAAAAGGAAAAATTGTTTAAAAGATTAGTTTCATACCTTTGTTTTTATCTTATTGCATTAGCTGTCAATTTTTTAAAAAATAAAAATTACCTTCATGTATCTAAATCCTTTTCACAATGATACAATCACCAAATGTAATAGAACTGGGGTCAGCAAACTACATCCAGAGGGTCCAATATGAAATGCATCCTGTTTTTGTACAACCCACAAGATAAAAATGTTTATTCCATTTACAAATGGTTGGGAAAAAATAAGAATATTTCATTACATGTGAAAATTATATGAAATTCAAATTCCAGTGTCCATAAGCAAAGTTTTCATGGAACACACCACACCGATTGAATTATATGTTCTCCGTGGCTGGTTGTGCTCTACTACAGCAGCTTTGAGAAGCTGCAACCCAGACAAAATGGTACATGTCCTAAAATATCTACTGTCTGACCCTTTATGGAAAAAAGTTTGTTGAATTCTGCCCATGAGGAGACTGGGAATGACTTCAACCCATACAAAGGTGAAACAAGTTCAGACTGAGGAGCCCAGATTCTGAATTTTGAGCTGGAAGAAATTTGAAAACCACATTTAATCCCACTGCCACGTGGGTCAGGACCTCTGAGCTGCCTCTGCCCCTCTGCTGAACCCAGCTCAGCCCACCGCGCCCCCACAGAGGAGCAGAGTGTATCTTCTTAAAGGGCAAATGCAATTATTCACTCTCCTGCATCCATCAGTGCCAAGTCCCCCGAGGCCATGCACTTCACTTGGTCTGGGGGAAATGCAAAGTGCAGGGATAGAGCCAAAGGGTCTGCGGAATGGACAGGTAGAGTGTGGTCTTTCCTTTCAATCAGAAGAACTCTATTTTTATCTTGCTTTTGTAGTGTATTTTATTTGAGGAAAGGAATATGTTGCTTTAAAAATAGCCTAAAAGCCACAAATGCTCAAGTTGAAACTTCTTGGCATTGTCCTGTGTAATCTGATGTGGGAGACATAGCCAGGGCTCATGGAATCCTCCAGGCTCTCCCTCATTTCCAGTCCTCCTGGCCTTTGAGGGGAAGCATAGGACAAGTTCTTGCCAAGGTATCCTGAACAGAGGTGACGCCTGTCACTCCTGGGCTGATATAGCAAAGTGCCATCTGCTTTCCACGTCTGTCCTTTTCTCTACTGCAATAACCTTGCAGGACACTTGCTCTAGACAGGCAGCTAAGAAATGGCAGGTGCCCGGTGCCTGGAAGACATTGTGGAACATGGCTCTCCACCCTGATGTATTTTAGACATGTGGGATTAAATGAACAGCAAACATTTGCAATGGGGTCTGTTTATTACCGGGGAATAGTATCACCTAACCTGACAAATGCATCTTGCCCTTGTTCATTTGACATTCATTAGTTGGTTGGTTGATTAGCTTATTGGGTGATGAATTTATTCTTTCATGCATTTACAACAATAAAATCTTATATTATACTCCGGGCTCATGCAAAAAAAGCATGTCAGATGAAGCTCCCAGCCTTGCAGTGTTCACTGTCACGTCCCTTCTTTCTGTAGTTCTCATCACCATGCCCCATCTTCACATATGCCCAGAACCCAGGCATGCTGAACTGTTTATCATCTCTGAGCTCAACAAGTATTTCACACACGCAGACCTTTGCCTTCACTGTTTCCATTGCCTGAAATTATTGGGACCGTTTCACAGTCTAGGAGTAACTTTGAGCACCATTTTGTTTCAGAAGCAGCTTCGAAGTTCTGCAGATGGGACTGACTGCTCCTTTTGTACTTCCAGCATGCGTGGCCCAGGGCCCTGTCAACACACCTGTGACTCTTGATTGCTTCAGTTTGTGTCCTCTTCTGTGTTCTGTGAACACCCTGTAGCATCGCAACACCTGTGCCTCAAGAACTGTAGGGATTGGTGCAGGTGCCGCTTTCTTAAGCTGAGCACATCGTAGAGGCTCAAAAAGTGTTCCTTGAGTAAAACAAAGAACAGGCGGTGAGTCAGTGTTCTAGTTTGTAAGCTGCCAGAGCAGGATATACTAGAAATGAATGGTTTTTAGAAAGGGGAATTTATTAAGTTGAAAATTTACAGTTATAAGGCTGTGAAAATGTCCAAATTAGGGCACCAACAAGGGGTTACCTTCACTCAAGAAAGGCTGATGAAGTTTGGGGTTTCTCTCTCTGCTGGGAGGAACATGGAGACATCTGATAATTTTCGTTCCTGGCTTCTTATTTCATGAAGCTTCCCTGAGGGTATTTTCCTTCTTCATCTCTAAAGGTCTCTGGCTGTGTGGGCTCTGCTAGTTTTGGTCACTCTGGTGGCCCTCAAGCTTTTTCCAAAAAGGTTCCCTCTTAGAGAGCTCCAGTAAGCAACCCCACCTTGAATGGGTAGAGACACATCTCCATGGAAACCATTTAATCAAAGTCATCACTCACATTTGGGTGGGTCACATCTCCATCAAAAAGCTTCCAGCCAGCAATGTTGGATGAGGATTAAAGAACTTGGCTGTTCTAAGGTACAGAATGGATTCAAACCAGCACAGTCAGTGAGCGAAACTCTTCATTTCATATGTAGAGAAACTATGGTTCTTTGGGCTGAGAAATGCCAGACTGAATAACTGATGCTATAACCTGGCTCAAACACACTGTCACACTGGGGATATTTGCTAGTGTTCACAGATCTGCTGAACTGTCAGAGAGGAAAGCAAGGGCAGACCCTCAAAGCATCAGCTTTGCCTAAAGCACTGTGACCAAGGAACAGTGAGAACTACCATCACCCACCATGACGTCTTAATTTCATGATGTCTGAAATTGAAACCCAGCATTGAGAAACACATGTAGAGATTTCTGCCTCTGATGATGAGAATGTTCTACAACCACTTTTTTCACATTTGGCAGCCACTAGCCACAGCAGCTGTTGAGTAATTACAGTGAGGCTAATGTAATTGAAGAAGTGAATCTTTCATTTTATTTACTTTAATTTCTGTATGTTTAAATTTCACTAGCCATCCGTGGCTGTTTGCTACAGTATTAGCCAGTGCAGTTCTAGAGGATATTTAGATCAGCTTGTTTTAGATTTATTTCTCACTATGGCCTAAATATAATATATTTTAAAAATACAACTCTAAATATATCTGAAAATAATACATGTATTTGAAAAGAAGTTGTCGCCAGCTAAGTACTAAAGCTTAATATTCTCCACCAGTGCTTCTCCTTCAGGCTTCTTTTAGTATTTCTCTGGGTTATCACCTCTCTCACTAGACCCAAACTCAAGGTGGGCAGGCCCCAAGGACCCTCATTCTCTGAGACCTCCATTTGAGGCTGGCTCCCTCAATGCAGAGCAATAGTTCCGTGGTAACTTTGGAAGTTTCAAATAAATGTATATTTTCATATATTTTCTATATTTAGGCATGATTTCAACCAAAAAATTATTAAAGGCCTAATATATGCTGGGCACTATTATTCTAGGCCCTTGGTGAACACATTAGAAAAGTGAACAAGGTGAGAAAGATGCCTGAGTCTCCGGAGCTTGCATTTTAATAGGGAAAACAAGACAAAAACTGCAAATAAACAGGTAAATTGTACAGCATAATAGAAATACTATTTGGAAAGAAGATGCAGAGGAGGATAAGGAGTGAGTAAAAGGTAGTATTTCAGCAAATACTTAAGGAAGGGGACAAGTCGTGGCTGGAGAAGGTGCATTGGAGTCACACGAGTCTTGTAACTTGTGGGAAGCTGGACCGGCACAGGAATAGGCTTCCTGAGAGGGCTCGGACCAGAGTGTTAGGGCTGGGGTGGGGACACCAGTGAAGCCAGCAGGGAGTGACCTTGGAAGCCTGGTTGTTCTAGAGGGGTGCACTTTTATACGGAGTAACACCAACATTTGCCCAGTGATCTCTTGACAAGGAATAACAAGACAGGCAAACAACCGACCCCTGCTAGCCTGCTCTCCAGGAACTCAGGATTCTGGTCAACCGTTCACCTGGAAAGGATGGGGTCACTTGCAGGGAGCACTTTCCTTGTGGATTGTAGATGATTGTGCATAAGGGATTCTCAATATGACTTCCATCTCTGACTCTACCTCTCAAGGATATCAGTCATACTTATTCGGAGCAACCGAAAATGACACCACGTGGACCTGTTTCCTGGTATTTGCTACAGACATAAATGACTCATGAGGTTTGCCCCCCAGACACTCCCATCTACACCATGGGTGGTGATTACAAGAGTGCATTACTGAACAGTTTACAAAATCATGCTGAAATGGAAGACAGCGATATTATAGTGGTTTGTAATGCAAAAGTGGGGAAAAATCCTTATTTGGATCTCTTTTCTTCTAGAAATGGATGTCTGTTTTCAAAATATTGCACTGGCAGCTTCAGCAGCGGCAATCTATCGCCTGAGAAGGAGAAGCTGGGCCAACATATGCATGCGGATATCAATACAAGTCTGAAGTTATGCATAAGCAGGGGGAGTGCTGACAGGGAATTGGGCAGCCTGCCACTCAAGGAGCTTTCTTATGAAAGGCAGGGTTTCATTTCCCTTACAAGATACTAGAGAATTATGCTTACTTTGTTAGAAGCTGGGGCAAAAGAAAGCTCTGCTCTATTCTGAAAGTCACTTGCCACTGGCATGGAAACAGCTGGAAAAAATTGGAATTCTCTAGATTTCAGAGTTTCTCAAAATATTTTCGCCTTTATTGATCAATTTCGTGTGTTTTTACCCCAAAATAGGAAACATTGTATTTGCTTTTTTGGGGTGGGGGGAGGCGTGGTATGGTCCGGGAAGGAAACATTGTATTTTGTCTTGTTTTACAGACTGAAAAATTAATAGTCAGAAGGCATATGTGGCTTCCTCAAGTTCATGCAGCTCTGAGTGGCGGCGCTGGGCTTCGAGGCCAGCACTTCAGAAGGAGGACTGCAGAGATCCCTTTCCTTCCAGGGCCCGGGCTGGCTCCAGATTTGGAAAATGCAGGTTTGAAATGTAAAAGCCAGAAGGAAAGTTTATGATCAGTACATTTTTAACTAAGGAAAGCAAAACCAAACAAATCAAAAACTTCCTGAAGACATGAAGAGTAAACATTCCCTGCTGCGTAAAAGCAAGTTTACGGGATTAAGAAACCAAACGTGCTTGACAGTTTACTCAACGTCTTCCTACTTCTAACCTCCTCTAATCCTCAGAGGTCTCTGAAAGGGTACCTGGGAGGTGCCGGAGCCAGGGTGGGTAAAGGAGAATTTAGCACGTCACCAGTAGGATGTGACGAAGCAGGCCGTGGACCCATATTTAAAGCAAGGCCACCTGGCTGGACCCTGATTGCATGTTTGCTTGGGAGCTGGTCCTTCAGTGGGCAAGCTGCCTCTGCAGAGAGTGTGTCCTGATCACGGGGCCTGGCTTTGCTTTGTGGCCTTTGCTTTACTCAAGCTTTTGCTCAGACACCTACTCAGGCTCTGCCTCTGTTTGCCTTACTTCTGGACCCTCTTCTTGGGTGTAGTTGCCTTGCTTCATATTTCTCAATCCCTTCTGGTCTTATGCCTAAGGAACCCACACCTGCCTTCAGTGCCCGCCCCCACCCATCCCTCCTCCATGCAGTGCGGGCTTCAAGCTGCAAACTCTGATGAAGGTCTCTGATGAATTCCCCAGGAGAAGCTTGCTGGCTGAAAGAGAGATGGAAATCCTCCCTTCTCACTGCTGAAGTCATTCCTTCTCCTTTTAAAGATGTCAACTGATTGTACCAGACATCCCTCACTGTTGAAGGCAATCTCCACAGTTGCTTGTAGATGTAATCAGCTGTAGATGCAATCAACTCACTGATTTGAGCTCAGGAAATG
>PVIY010021990.1:0-41572 GCA_004026745.1 Myrmecophaga tridactyla
TAAAAAACACACTTTGAAATAATCCATGGGTCAAAGAGGAAATCTCAAGGAAAAAAAAAATTGATTATATATCAAAAGTTCTGGGACACAGCTAAAGCAGAGAGGGAAATTTATAGAACTAAATACATAAGCAAGAAAACAGGAAAAGTCACAGATCAATAATCTAAGATCTGACCTCAAAAACCTGGAAAATAAACCCAAAGTTAAGAGCAGAAATCAATGAAATTGAAACATAAATAGAAAAAAATCAATGAAATAAAGATCTTTGAAAAGACAATAAGTTGAAGGAAAAAAAAAAACCAGAGACTTATCAAGAGAAAAAAAAGAGAAGACAAAAACTATCAATACAGGAATGAAACAGAGGACATCATTACAGACCCAGAAAACATCTAAAGGTTAATAAGGGAATACCATGAGCAACTCTACATATATCAATTCAACAATCTAGATGAAATAGGCCACTGCCATTAAAAACATATATATCATGACTCACCCAATATGAAATAGGTCATTGAAATATCCTATATGGAAATTGAATTAATAATTTAAAACCTGCCAGAAAAGAAATTTTCAGGCCCAGAGTGTTTCACTAGAGAATTCTACCAAGTGTTTAGAGACAATTCACATAATTTAACACAATCTCTTCCAGAAAACAAAAAAGGAAGGAACACTTCCCTATTCATTTTATGAAGTGAATATTACTCTGCTACCCAAACCAAACACACCACAAATAAACAAAATACATACCTATCCCTCATGAATTTAGATGCAAAAATCCTTTACAAAATATTAGTAAATAGAATTCAACTTTACTTAAAAAAATTATATACCACAGCCAAGTGGGCTTTATTCCAGGGATACAAGGCTGACTCAGTATTTGAAAATCAATCAGTGTAATCCACCATATTAACAGCTGAAGAAGAAAAATCATATGATCATATGAATTGATGCAGAAAAGTATTTGACAGCATTCAACACCCATTCATGATTAAAAAAAACAAAACAAAACATGAACTTCCTCAACTTGACTAAGAGCACCTACAAAAAACCTACAGCTAACATGTTTATATGAAAATTTGAGTGACAAGATAATTCTAAAAATTTTATATGGAAAGGTAACGGAACTGGAATAGCTAACACAATTTTGAAAAAGAAGATTAAAGTGGGAGGAATTATTCTACTTTCTGAGATGGTAATGATTTACATAAAGATGTTTTTAATAAGGAACTGTTTTTAAACTGTCCAGACTGTAATAAACAAACAAAAAAGCAAAAAAACCAGAACAAAACAAAACTAAAACAAATGAGCAAAACAATTTTTATCTTTTTTTTAATTGCAAAACGATACTTCAGATAATAAAGAACACTTTAAAAATAAAATCCCCTAGTCCTATCATAAAAAGGAATGAAGCTCAGTATGGCAGAACAGTTCCCTTGAACTAAGATTCCTCCTGTATATGCCCCCATTTAGTTATTCTATTATTGTCTCCTCTACTGATGTTACTTGTGGATTTTGTATGGTGAGTTTGCCAAAATTTGCTGTCAGTCCTGAAGGATGGACTGGGACTGATTTTTAGATCCAGTTCTTGTATGTGAAGTGAGGGTGGGATACATGGAGAAGTGAAGCAGCAGTTTCTTGTCAACCTTTTGTTATTCAGGCTTTAAGGTTTTTGCCACATCTGAGTACCATCTGAATTATTTGCCTAATATTTTTCAAATCAACTTGTATTTACTTAGTATCAGTGAGGTCACACATTTAATTTGTAATGTTTTTGAATAATTAAAATAATTATGTAACTATTAAAATAAATAATGTATGACAATATACTCCATCTGAAATCATCTGACTGCTTGGGATAAATGGATACAGACACTGGAATCTATAGTCTTTGACCAGACAGTGACAGAGGCAAATATAGATGTTGGTTTCCAGTTTTGAATCAGTAATGGTAGACTGCTGAAATCTGTGGCTAGCCAGATAAATATCATCAGTTGCTTCTGGCAAAAATTATTTTTGATCATGTCAATAGTACTTTGACAAAAAGGATAGCCCCTAAAACTACCACTCTGTTATTTTCTTTACTGTCCCCATTAAACATTTGGCAATGCGATAACTACCTAGTGGTCTTAGAGATTGTCTCTATTTTGTAAAGCCTCAGAGTTTTCCTGAAGGGAGATGAGAGTCAAGGAATAGTGTCCCCTTGCTAGAAGCTTTTATTTTCATTTTCCTTTAAAATCCTTTTGAAAAGTAACTTAAAAATTTTTATTTAGCCCCTAACTAAATGAAAGAAACTATAGGTTATACTGTCATTTAATTAGCTTTGGGATAAGACACTTATTGTATCAAGACCATCAAAATTTCAAAGTATTAGACTAGTCATTATTCTCCGCGGTAAGTTAGGGAGTTAGGGGTCAAGCATATGTACAGTCTGGTGATATCAGGAATAAAGAGACCAGATTGGTGGAGAAAAGGTCTTATTTAATTGTAAGTTTATAACACACTCTCTCATTATTCAATAACAATGTTCTTGTGTTCAATAAAAAAACACCCCAAATCTTCTTGAGATATCCAGTATTACTTATATATTCTTCTTGGGCTATACATTCATGTTCAGTCTCTCTTCTAGCACAAAACAAATACAATTTTGCATTTGTTTCTCTAATTTACATATAGTTTTGCTTTAGAAAATGGGTTTTGTTCACTTAAATTATAGATGAATTTCTATAGCTGTGATTTAGTGTGATCACTCTGTATATCTAAGGGGTTGTCTCTTCTGTTGGTCAATTAAAAACCTCAGACCCCTGTGCCTAGTTGTCTTTTTGCTAGCTGTGCAAGCAATAGGTCAACAGTATAGTGATGATTTAAATCCTTTGTCCATTTTTGTAAAATGTCGTGTGTGTTTATCACTGGGAGGCAAGGAGGCTATGACACATTTTGTTAGAGTGTGCATGAACTGCATAACAAACACAGTGACCAAATCATCAACAGACTTTGAAAGCATTGAGGCAATTTTTCATTGGTCATGAGCCATGTCTGTTTCCATAGCGATTTGTAGACAGTGAAGTTTGTACTTCATGTAATTACTCACGGATAACATACTGTATTATTGAGAGACTATATTTAACTAACCATGATAACTGAAATTTGAACATTTGGGAACCGTGCAAAGCAGACTGCCTATACTCATTTCTTAACAAAAAAGCAATCAAATTGGTTCTTGGCAGAAAGGGGTATCGATACAGGAGTTCTATGTTAATAGTTTTATAGTCTTTAGACCTGGTTCACCCAGGTCAGCGGTATCCAAGGTCAAACCTTGTTGTGTAGTAGCAAAGGTAAGTCTGTACTTATGAAAAGCAAAGTACAATATAATTTTTTAGAAGCAAACAAGTGAAGTTAGAGAGAACATCTGGTTAATAAACAGACAAGCTGAATATCCTGTTGGGTATTTTCCTTTCCTCTTTAGACCTTCCCTTCTATCTCTTACCTCCATTTAGTCATCAAAACTATTACTTCAATCACAGATCCTTAAACATTAACAGCCTATTTCAGAATCATTTGGGGACTTCTTAAAACTCAGAGTTTCCTTTTCTGGGGAGGGGCTGGAGACTCTGCATTTCTAACAAATTCCTATATGCTGCTGGTCTGAAGATCACACTTTGAGAATCACTGCTTTTGATATTCGAATCAGGAATTGAATCCCAGTGTTTTCACTTTAAACTAATAATTCACTAAATTGCTTGACTATGAAAACTTTTGATCAAGTGATGAAAAAGATAAACTTCTCCCTCAAGTCATACTTTATTTAAGGTGCCTCTTAAACCAAATCCACAATTTTACAGTGTGCCACATTTTCCAATATAAATTCAATCTGTCTTACCATACATATATATGAAAAATCTTCAGATTGCTATGTAGCCTTTTGAACATAGTAAACTATTTGAGGCAAAAAGTTAAAAATCTAAATACAAAATTACCGCTGTGTAACAAAAACAAATTATGCATGTGTGTTATTTATAGTAGCTTGCTTTTTGAATCAAGGTTCAAAACATAATTTAAAAGCACACAGGAAGTCACTAAAGTCTGTAGTTTATTTAATAGTATTTTATGAATCTTAATTTCTTAGTTTTGATAATTATGCTATGGTTAGGAAAGTTGTTAGCATTAGAGGAAGCTGGGTGAAAAGTCGAATACAAGAACTGTCTATACAATTTTTGCAACACTTCTGTAAATCTAAAATTA
This sequence comes from Myrmecophaga tridactyla, assembly GCA_004026745.1. Classification (NCBI taxonomy): domain Eukaryota; kingdom Metazoa; phylum Chordata; class Mammalia; order Pilosa; family Myrmecophagidae; genus Myrmecophaga; species Myrmecophaga tridactyla. Next base: position 4,240 of record PVIY010021990.1, read on the forward strand.
TTCAAAATTTAAAAAATTAAAAATAGCTCTTAGGAAGCAGTGCACTATGATATGTTTATATTTTTATATTAAAAAGTTTCATATTATTAGAGACTACCTGGGTTTCCTTTTTTTTTATCTCTACATATAAATTGCCATATTCTTTCTTCTTTATGTAGTTTCAGGATATTTTCAAAAATAGTCTAAATGGATTTTACTGAGATGGCAATTGAGCTTTGGCTGATATGTAGAAATGTGTATATCTATGATAAAGGTTTTTGCAAGCTGGTACATTTCAGTTATCTTCCTCTTTCTTCAAAAAAATTTATTTTCACTTATTTTTCAGATAGATAATACATTCACAAGATTTAAAATTTAAAAGGCATAACAGAGTATACAGTGAAAAGTCACCTTCCCAGCACTCTCTCCCTGCCACCCAATTATTCTCTCCAAAGTCAACCAATAATATTCCTTCTTTACCCTTCAGAAACTTTTTAATACATGAGCATGGAAATGCATATCTATAGTCTTTTTTTTTTTCTGGAAAATAATAGCATACTCTCCTTTTTTACATGTTTTTTTCCCCACTTAATATATTTTGGATATATCAATTCTACATCATTATATACTGAGCTTTTTGATTCTTTCTTAGGTGTGCATTGAATGGATGTACATAGTTCATTTCACTGATTCCCCTTAAAAAATATTTAGATATTTTCTGATCTTTTGCTGTTAAAACAGGACATTACGGTGAACTTTGCACCACCATTACCTGAACGTTACAGATATATCTGTAAGAAAGTGTAATAGCTGGGTCAAGTGTGTGAAATTATAATCTGGAGGGGTCATGTTATTTTATTCACATTTTGAATAAGTAATAACATATTATACAAAATACAAAAAAGCAAAAGGATAAATGGTGAAAAGAAGTTTTCTTCACACCTGTTTCCCTCCAACTTCTCTCCCCAGAAGTACTGTTGCTACCAAGCTTCTTTGCTATGAGCAGTTTCTTTAACCCAGTTTTTTCAAAATCCTTGGCCAACGGGTTGGTCCTTTCTCCTTTCTTCCCTCCCTCCCTCCTTTCTTTCTTTCTTCCTTCCTTCCTTCCTTCCTTCCTTCCTTCCTTCCTTCCTTCCTTCCTTCCTTTCTTCCTTCCTTCCTTTCTTTTCTTCTCCTCCTCCTCCTTCTTCCTCCTCCTCCTCCTCCTCTTCTTCTTCATTTTAAGATTTCCATTTTGACATTTTGTTATCTCTGATGATTTAATATGAAATAGTCGAGGACATTGATATCAACATGCAGGTCCCTAGAAACTTCTTTTACAATGTCCTGGAAAGTATATCCCTAATTGCTGTTAATAGGTAAGGGTATTCCAAATTTGGGAATAAACTGTCTTTTAGAATTCTTTTGCTGATAGCCATCATGTCAATCTTTGTAGCTGAGCCTGTTTCCATACATCCTAAACAGGTACACACAATCACTAGAGCATACTCACATGAACAACTCTTCATTTGATTAAAATTAATTCCAATATTTACAAAAGACTCCCCAAAACAGGAGAGAACAGTTATTTCTCAGTCTTAATGATTTTTTAATTGAGATATAATCATCTAAAGTGTACAATCATTCGTTCACAGTATCATCATAAAGCTGTACATTCATCATTAAATAGATTTTTGAACATTTGCATTACTCCAAAAACAATAAAAAAAAATAAAAATTAAAACAAAAGTACAAAAGAACACACCAAACATCCCATAACTTCCATATCCCCCCATAGTTGTTTATTTTTTTGTCTTATCTTTTTTCTCACTCATCTGTCCGTATACTGGATAAAGGAAGTGTCAATCACATGGTTTTCACAATCACTCGGTCACATTTTAAAAGCTCTATAGTTATTCAGTCATATTCAGGAATCAAGGCTTTTGGATTATAGTTCAGCAGTTTCAAGTATTTCCCTCTAGTTATTCCAGATTATAGTTCAACAGTTTCAGGTATTTCTCTCTAGCTATTCCAATGTACCAAAAACTGAAAAGGAATATATATACCATATAAGGATAACCTGTAGACTCTCAACTCTACTTGAAATCTCTCAGCCACTGAAACTTATATTTTGTTTCATTTCTCTTCCCCCTTTTGTTCAGGGAATCTTTCTCATTCCCATTACGCCAAAGCCCTGGGAGTCATGTTCCATGTTGGGCACGGAGGACATCTGTGGAATTCACTTAGAGAGAGAGAGGCCACATCTGAGCAACAGAAGAGGGTCTCTGGGGTGACTCTTAAGCATAATCATAAGTGAGAGCAACTCAATTTAACCCTTTCATTTAGTAAAACAAAAGCCAAATAATCTTTACTAATCTACTAACTATTTTAAAGAGTAAGGTACTAATTCAACCCTGTGGGAAAAACCATGTCCATATCTAACATAAGCATGTTTCTACCAGAGTTTTCTAATTTATGTTAAAATCAACGTGTAAGTTGATCATTAAATAAAATTTGATTTTTTTATTATGTTGAGTATTAAACATGAGTGTAGAGAATACAAATTTTTTTCTTTCGCATTCCTTTTTTTATCAGTCATTATGTAGACCCTGAGCTTAAAGGACAGGTTAAACAAGACAGGTTACAAATCTGCATTGGAGAAAAATGCAAAAATGTTTGGTTTGGTTTATGTGCCTACAGAGTTAAAATCATCATGTACCCCAATTCTTGTGACACCTCGATCTTATATAACTTCTTTTTCCCTCCCTTCTCATTCTTTCTCTTCCCTTCCTTCCTTCTTGACCCCAAACATTATTGTTGCATTTAATTTCTCTAATTTCTAGGGTGGTAGAGTATCTCATCATTTACTTGCTGACCTTTTTTTTTTTTTTTAGCAACTTTTTAACATTGAGAAGACTGTAAGACTCAAAGACTGTAAGACAATTGTAGAAAAAATTTACAGCATACAAATCATGCCCACTAACTCTTTGTTGGTGCATGCTTACATGCAAGTAGCAAAGATGATTGGGGTGAAAAAGATATCCTATAAATGCCCAACACTTCTGAATTTGGGACCAAATCCTAGAGATGGGGAATATCTGAAAAAGTAGTCCTAAGAGGAAAGAAAGTTGATAAAAATATAACAGTAAAGGCAACTGAGAATAAAAACTGGACAAAGAATAACAATAACAATGTTTTCTCACAGTCATGACAGAGGTAGCAGTAGAAATCAATTCTTTTAGCAGCAGGAAGCTGTTTTTACAGTTGCGTCCAATTACGAAGTATTTAAAAGCATAACAAAGATCAGTATAAGTGTCAGCAAACTTGTGAAAAATGGGCATAACATGCCCAGGGGTGTGACAATTTCTGCTATACCGTATGTCAAAATACAATTTAGGCAAAGATCTATTACCTGCTTTATATTGACAACAGGTGACATAGCCAGAGAAGAATTTACTTTTTCTAAACCATGAGTCATCTCTCCTCTATTATATATAATTCTAAGACATTCACTAACTTTCATATACTTTGATAGGTACATATCTACACACCCCTATATAATCATATAAGTTTAAATGACAATATTTAAAGCTTTAAGACTCTAGCTTTTAAAATACTTTATAAATTATCTAATAATGTAGTGTTTATATTTATTTTACCTTAATTTGAGTCTTACGATAAAAATGTTTTTATGCATAGGTAAGTATATACAGGTGTTTTTTAGGGACTATGTATTTTATTTTTTCTTTCTGTATTGGGAGACAAATATCCATGGGTCGCTCACCATTCTGCACATCTTAGGAGGCAATGACTATGGACTGTTTTCAAGGATGCTTGTATAATGAACAATCTTGGGAGATGATATAGAACCTCCCTCCAGAAAAAGAGTGCATGTTTATTTACCATCCAGTAAAATACACGTCTCCCTCTGGGACAAGGGTCAAGCAGACTTACTGCCCACCATAAAATATTAAGGTTCCATAAACTTGGGTTTCTTCTGTAACACAATCCACTGTGTGTACAGTACATGCATCACCTGTCCCTCTTCACATTGTCCTGTGTGAATCAGTGTTCAAGGAACTGGGGAAATGCTGCTATACTAGCTAATGCTGTTGCAGTGTGTAACACTATTTCAGACCCAGGAGTTTTGTGTCTTCTGTCAGCATCTGTGAAACTGGCAGGATAACGTGTTGATTTGAAATTAGGGTAAAACCTTAGACTCTTCACAGTTCTTGGCATTCTGAATTTTAATACTTTCAGAAGTCCCTAGGTAAATATTGATTATTAACTAAGTACTTCAGTAATCCATTAGTCCAAGGCTCCAAAGACAATTTGGGATTTTAGAAAAAATAGATATAGGTTGACACTAAAGTTCAATATAACCACTGTTTTTAAGCTTATATCAGAGAAATACCACATTTTATAAGTTTACACAAATGATAAGTGGACAAACTCTACAGGTCTTCATAAATTGCATTATTGTCTGAGATTTTCTAGAATAAGTTTCTAATGATTCCAATTACTTTTGAACAACAACTCTATCTAGTTGTACACCCATATTTATGTTTAAACACTTTAAAATATTTGCGGTGACAGTGATAACTTATTTGACACAAGGCAGGTGTTTAGAATTTTAGAAAATTCATTTAATTTAGCATTAAAAAAACCTTCTATTTTTCTCATGAGCTAAAAAGCCATGTTTGCATTTTTGTTTCTTACATGTTAAACCAAGAGAAGATATATCTTTCACATCCAAAAAACATAAAATAATTTGTCAAAATATTTAGGTAGGAATACTACATAATTCATGTGTTTTAAAAGCAATATGAAAACCCTATAAACCTTGGTTAAAGGGATTTCTTAAGTATTTCAATTGGAAGCTGTGTCTTCTTAGCAATCATTTTACAAGTGAAAGGAAACTTGGAGTTTCTTACAGTTGTTTGTCTTTTCTTTCCCTTTTAATTAAGGCTAATCGTTGATTTGACGTCAATTTGCCGATCTCTACTCTTTATTTTGTAACTAAGAGGACACCAGGTCATTCAATGAGAGTTAAAATGTCCTTTTTTTAAAAAAAATTTAAAAGACCTTCTCAGAATATTTATATTAGATAATAGAAATACTGTTTAAATTTAATTGAAAATTTTAGGTTTTTTAAATCATCATTTCTATGCTTTCACTTTTATTCTGGTCAGATATAGCTGTACCTCTCATCTAAACTTAAAATTGGAAGTTGTACCTTTTTCTACTCAAAAATGCTTTCAATCTTCTGACAACTAACTTCTTTAACCTCTTTGAGGTATTTCTCTAAGTCTTAGAATGTAATATTACTGCTTGGCACCACGGTCGGTTGGCAGAGCATTTACCTTTTCTTTCTGGCCTGGAGGGTGTTTCTTTAGACCTGATGTCTCACATTTCTTGAGAATCTTTAAGACCCTTTCTCTTACATTCTCACATGAAGCCTTAAGTGGCCTTTTGAAACCAATCCTGGGGGCCCTGTTGAATTTGAGATACTTTACTGGTCATTATTCTCTAATTCTATTCATGGGTGAGTTATCCCATAGAATTCAAAGGCTCCTGTCCTCTGTCATTTGTGACAAATCCACAACTGTCTTCCAACAACAAAGAGCTTTTACCACTAAGGGCTTCAGAGAGACTGGACTCACTTTTGGGGTCCTAAAGCCTCTTGGATTCATGTGGGCTTTTGCAGAGAGAAAAAAAAAACACAACCCCACATCCTAATAGCAAAGTAAATTAATAAACTCTTAGGCAAATTAAAATTACACAGTGGCCCTGTAGGAACAACGAAAAGCGGGGTAAGCACTTTTCATTGAGAAAAGAAAGCACATTCTCCCAGTTGTCCTGAGTTCCCTCTAAGACCCTTCACTCCTGCATTTATTCTTGGGGGTGGGTGGTAGGCAGCAGTTCCTAGTAACTGAGTAATGGGAACTTCCTTGGTAAGAAGTTCTGCCTCTTGGGGAGTTGCACCATTTTCCATTTATCAGCAGTGGGGGAAAACTGGCTCCACTGAGTCTCAAGGCGTGCAAATAATTCTCACTCAACCAAATAAGATTAAAACGTTAACTGGACCAACTCTCAAATGTACAAACACGTCATCAGAAAGTAAGGAATGTTAGTCCCTCTTCTGAGTCAGCTCCTAGTGACTCAGGTAAGTCTCCACCTATTTTATGGAACGACAATTTAGTAATATACGCCACAAGGCAATGCAAACAGCAATGACAAATACCATGCATGTTGAATTTCCTTACCCACTGCAGTTATTCATCAGTGTATCATTACTAAAAGGTATTTGCATAATTAATTATCGTTATAAAATAATTTGTTGGACCAATAACTGAAGGCATAAAAATGATCATAATATAAGTTGAGTAGAAGATAGAGGTTACTTGCTATATTTAAAGCATGGCTCCCAATTTGGAATACACATACTCATAGATATTTGGTGAAAACAATTCTGGAAAGTTACAACCAAAATTTCAACAGTAATTTCTCTTGGTTGGCAAGATTACAAATGGCTTGTATTTTCTTCTTTATATTTTTTCTAAATTTTCATCTTGAATATTAAAGAATGTAATAAGAATGGTATATGACAAGAAAATAGCACAAGCAACCTTAGAGAAAAATTAATAGTGAATTTCAATATTTGAATGAATATTTAAATTTGAATAGCTTCAATATTAGTCATACACTTCTGTCATACATTCTGACTTTTATTTATTAAAGTTATTGAGATGTTTGGGGTGAAAAAGGCTTCAGAACCCAGTGGAGTAGATGTCCAAAAAAGAGGAACTAAATGCCATAGAGAGACATAAGCTCTCACTTACAGGGCAACTCTGAGCAAATGCCACTGCCCATATCTTTCTCTATAAATGAAGCAGCCCAGAAGCAGGTTCTGCATTGCCTTGCTATAGAATTCTAGACTCTCAGAGGAGGATGGGCCACAGCAGTCATCTTGTCTTGACCTCATATGCAACCCAGAAATCCTTCCAGCAACACCTCTATCTTCCTGCTTCGACTTCAACACCTATAGAGATGTAGATCGCAGCACGTTTGCTTGAAATACTTTTACCCCTTTGTCTTCCTGGAGAACTTCTACCCTTTACTCACAATGCAAATCAGGGGCATTGTTTCCTGGCCATGTGGCAATGTCATCTGGTGGTAATAAGCATGGAGTCTGTTGTCAGAGAGGGCTAGGTTCAATCCTCTCTCCCCTAATGACACTTGGCCAGGTTATCTCACCTCTTTGAGCCTCGGTTTTCTCACCTGCAAAATACGGTTCATAGATCTGATTATATGTAATCGATCTTCCATGGGATCTGGTACATAGCAAGCAAGCAGTAAAAGGTAACTAATACTAATCATCAAATTAGTGGTTTCAGGCATGACCTACACATTAAAAATCACCTGCAGGAGCATTTATAAAAGTCTGGGTGATGCTCCTAGCAATACGTTTTTTAAAGCTGCTCAAGTGATTCACATGTAGGGATGAGAGAACTGTTGCACTTGATAAGTAGCATTAGCATCTCCTGGGATCCTGTTAAAAATGCAAATTCCAGGGCACCACCTCAGATCTACTGAATGAGAAATTCTAGAGGTGAGTCCCAGGAGATTCTAATGTATGGTAAGGTTTGAGAATCATTGCACTAGGCTGTCTTTGAGAGTATAAAGTGTGTCAGTTTTATTCTCTGCTGTATTCCTAGAGATTAATACTGTGCCTTACACAAGTTCAGTTTAGTTCAAGTCAAGAAATTTTTGTTGAGCACTATTTTTGTGTTAGGCAGTAGTCCTGGGAATACAAGGCTCTATGATACAGATCCATGCTCTCTCAACTTCCTTTCAGCCTCTTGCACTAGACTCTTAGTTCTCTATACTATCTGTGCACCTTAAACACATCTCTATCATTATATAATCTTTAAGTTGATTTACACACTACCTTATATGTCTGTACCCCCCAATAAACTGTGATCTCCTTGAAGGTTGGAACTCATTTTCTTAGAGATGCTTAAGTGTTTGTTAACTGAATTGCTGGGCATAGTTCTGTGTCTGAAAACAAGGGTCCATGCTCTTCTGACATAAAAATGATAGGGGAAACAAAACGCTAGTGTGAGAATCAAAGTTTGATAGGGAAAGCAGAACCACTGTGAGTATTATGGCATGAGGGATTTATTTTAGGAATTGTGTCTTATACAATTGTGGGAGGAGCTAGGAAAGTAAAGTCCAGAAAAGGCAAGTGGAAGATCAGAAAAAATCACTAATCAGCCTTCTTCAAGCATTGGTGCAGTTGGTCAAGTCAGAGTGTGTAGGGGCATCTAGTCAGAAACATCTAGCTGTCAAAAGGGCTGTGAAGAGCAGCGAGTGGAGAAATCTGTGGAAGGCCATTGTCCCTATTGGACTGTGCTGGTTTGAAAGAATTTATGTACCCCAGGAAAACCCTGCTTTAATGCTAATTAATCTTGTGGGAGCAATGGTTTCTTGTAATCCCTATTCAGTACTATAAATTGGAAGCTTGATTAGGTTATCTCCATCCATCACTGGAGACATGATCCAATCAAGTGTGGGTATTAAACTTGATTAGATGGAGACGTGTCTCCACCCATTCTATATGGGTCTTGATTAGTTTACTGGAATCCTATAAAAGAAGAAGTATTTTGGAGAAAGCTTCAGAACACCGCAGAACTATGAAGCAGAGAGTCCACCAGCCAGCAACTTTTGGAGATGAAAAGGAAAATGCCTCCCGGGGAGCGTTATGAAGAAAGAGGCCTGGAAAGAAAGCCAGCAGATGCTGCCATATTCACCATATGCCCTCCTAGCTGAGAGAGAAACACTGAACTTCATCAGCCTTCTTAAACCAAGTTATCTTTCCTGGATGCCTTAGATTGGACATTTCTATAGACTTGTTTTAATTGTGACACTTCTTCGGCCTTAGAACTATAAACTAGCAACTTATTAAATTCCCTTCTTAAAAGCCATGCCATTTCTGGTATAGTGCATTCTGGCAGCTAGCAAACTAGAACACGGACTTAGTAGGTTGGCATGGCAGACAGGGAAGAAGAGGTCAGGCACAACAAGGAGAATAAGGACACCTCTGTGCCTGTTCTCTCACTGCATCTTACCATGATGGCTTTTAGAGTGTAGTGGCTGCTGCTTCACTTCCATCTCTCAAATCTCATACAGATTTCTCCTTCGGGTAACTCTAATTCATATAGGAGAGGGGCTTCTGGTAAACGTAGTTTTGGTTTAGCCAAGTTAACACGATACAAAATCACCCTGCCAGTAAATAATACTTACCTGAAAAGCTGATACTTATATTTTTACCAGGATTTACTATTTCATCCATACTTAATGGCTGTGATAGAAAGTGTAATTCCCACCTACTCAATATGGTAGCACCTCTAAGTGCCATCTAGAAAAAATAAAAGACAGAATGGCTGTCATAACAAAGGTCTTTTGCTAGATTCTGATTTCTATTTTAGTGGTAGAAATACAAGATTACATTCAGATAGTTGCTTTTCTTCCTGTTCTTTTTGATATGATAAAGAATCCTGTAATTCAGTTCTCCACATGTTTTTCACATGCCTAGTTCATGAATATCTAACGATGCTACTCTGTTGAATGGCAAATATCGCAGGTATCTGAGTAAAGGAAATTATTTGAGCTGGAATGTAGGAGTATTTTATACTCCATTTGCATATCGATTTCATATTTTTATGCAGTTCTTGAACTACACTAAATTATGGCATTTCACTTCAGTCTAATTCTTTATGAGAGCCTAGAAAGCACAAACCAGCTCCCAGCTTCTTTATTTGTGTCAATGGTGTAACCATTCTCACCTTTAAGGCACCCACATTCTCCCTATTATTGACCTTTTGCATTACTGTGGCAACTTTGCTACAACTGATGAAACAATATCACTATAATTATACTATTAACAATAGTCCATAGTTTACACTAGGATTCACTGTGTTGTGCAAATCTATGGGTTAAATTTTTTTTTTTATTTCAGTAATACATTATTTATTTCTCTATTCTGGTAACAACCTAAAATTTCCTATCTTACCCGCTTTTAAATATACAACTTTAGTGGTGTTAATTATATTCATAATTTTGTGCCACCATCACCAACAAACAGAAATCCATACTGACTGTGCTGGTTTGAATCTATTAGGTACCTAAGAAAAGGCATGTTTAAATCCTGATCTGATCTTGTGGAGACAGCTGTTTCTTTTAATCTTGATTCAGCACTGTATGTTGAAATCTTTTGATTAGATTATTTCAATGGACATGTGACATGCCCAATTGTGGGTGTGACCCTTTCATTAGATGGAGATGTGACTCCACCCATTCCAGGTTGGTCTTGTGTAGTTTACTGGATTCCTTTAAAAGAGGAAACATTTTGGAGAGAGTCAGAAACGACAGAGCTGACAGAGAGAAAGCTGATAGAGATGCTGACACTTAGACAACAGAGACACGGATATTTGGAGATGCTAGGAGCCCAGCAGATGTCGCCATGAGATGTTAAGTACGTGGAAACCTGGAGCCAGCCAAGGGAAGCCAAGAGATGAAAGGCAGCCCCAGAGAAGCAAAGTGAGGAAACCCCACAGGAACAGAGGCTGAAAGCAATGGAGCCCAGAAGCAAGAGACCAGCAGGTGCTAGCGACATGACTACCCAGATGATAGAACTGTTCCTGACACATTGGTTTTTTCAATAATCTATCTGGACCATAAAAACAATAAAAACAAATTAGTCTTAACTTGGGTCTGGGAATCAGGAGGAGGGGGAAGAAGGAAAGGCAGAGAGGAATTGCTTAGGTTACAGGTAGAAATGCAGCTCAGTAATCTTTGATTTCCTGTCTATGATGAAGTCTTGGCAGTAGGGAAACCCCACGTCAGGGATTCCTGCCTCAATTAGGGTGGAAGTTTCAGACTGGGGCTACGAGAGCCCAAGCCCTGGATGTGGCTGAAAGAAGACCACTGGGAATTAACCAGGAGCGAGAACATCAAGACAGAACTTTATTTCACTCAGGAGTAGTGATAGAATGCCATTAAATAGATAGAATCTATTTAAATTCTATCCCCTCTTTCTTCTTGTCCTTCCACTCAGTTACTGGCAGAGGCTGTTGGGGCTATCGTGCCAGGCGTGAAGATTCTGCCCACTGGTGAAGAGACCTCACTCTCAGATGTTGGCCCCTGCTTTCTTGGGTCGGCCTGTGTACTCGCAAGGCCTTAGGTGCCTCTGTAAGTACATTAAAACTCTATTAATCTGATATTATCATTCAATAAAGAAAGTGAAGCAACCAGTTGACAAGGTGAGACTTTCTCCTGCTATCACCAGTTATTTATTTAAAGGTAAAGAAGCTATTTGAAATGAAATAAAAACTCAGAGGCTCAAATGTATCCAATAAAGTAGTAGTGGCACCTGCATCTGTAGGTGAATATAGCTGTTTAACGCCATATCTTATTTCTCTAAGCACAAGTAGAGCAAGGATTATAAAATGTGTGCCTCCCTGGCACTATAAGGCAATGAAAGATAATCATATTCTCTTTTGCAAAAGTCAGGTCTTTAATGTGGTAGCAAAAAATGATGTGATTATAAAGTGAGTCTAGACAGGAATTTCCTCAAAACATTTCTGAACAAACTTTCAATTACATCCCATGATATTCCCTTAACAATTATAAAAAAGAGTTCCTTAGCAAGAATGCTTCATTACAACCTCTGCTTTCCATTCATATTATTAAACTCAAAAGTTCTGAAAACTAAAGATTATTCAGTCTAGCCTTGGCAACAAATAAACAGCAAACTCCTATTTGAAGGCCTCATTGCAAAAGAATAGTTAATGAGTAAGCAGAATTTACTCACTTGTGAGAAATACTCTCACTCAGAAAGGAAATGATCAGAATAGCTTTGTCAAGTGGGAGTAACTATTTGATATAACTAGCCCAATTTGGAAACAGGAAGTCGAGTTTCTTTCCTCTTTTCTCCCTCTAGCCTATCTGTCTCTCTGTTTTGTTATCCAGCCTTCTTTGACCTCAGAAGATTGTTATTATAATTTTCCCCCCATTAGAAAGCTCAGCATACAATCTCTTGACTCCCCTTAAGGTCACATTTCATCAGAGACCAAGTATCACCATTTACTCAGAATGTCAAGAATCTTTGTATGAAAATTGATGGCATAGGTTGTAAGGTATACATTTGTTATCAGAAAAGCAAATTGCAATAGGACAGAAGGCGAATTAGTTTATCCATTTTCTGTGCTATCTTAGCAAACTAGTGAGGAAGACTCAAAATGGAATTAGAATTCTGCACACAGTTTTATGTAGTCCATAGAGACTGACAGGGGCCCAGTTGGGAGTCTCACCACTTCTCTCTGGGCTGTTTTGAATCTTCATGGTTTTTGGTTCATTATGAGAATATCTCTGTTTGGACAATGGGGAGATGGGGTGATGATAGGTAAAAGAAATACTAACAGCTTCATAAATTAAGAAAGAGCATCCAAAAGATCAAAATCATGAAATTCATTCACTTCCATGGTTGGAATAATTCCATTAACTGGTTTCCAGGGTTGTCCAGGACATTTGGGGGTGGTTATTTCTGGAAAATCAGTTATTAGGTTAAAAGAAAGGCTATTTGGCTTTATCTGGATGTCAGGGATCCAGTCATCATCATTCTCTGTGGGAGTTGGTGGTATATTAGTAATCACAGTTGCAATGAGATCTGAGTCCTGAAAGTTAGAAAAGGTAACTGCTTCACCTGGCGGGGCTAGAGAAGGGATGGGTATTGGCCTTTCTGTCTTCTCTTGTGTTTGTGCAAAAGATGTAGTACTATCTTCAGAAGAAGAGCTTACCATATGCTCCGTTCTCCAACCATTGTGCTTTCCATGGTTTTTGCCTTTAATTTTATGTTTTCCATGGCCATGACCATGATCATGTTTATGTCCATGGGCTGGGCCATGCTCATGTTTATGACCATGGCCAAGGCCATGTCTTATTTGTTTTTTATGGTTCCAGCCATGCCCATGAGAGGGTTCTTGTTCTTTTCCTGGATCCTGCTCTTCATTTTGTATAGGTGCCATGGAAGTGTGGGGTGGACTTACAGTTGTTCCTTCTTCCATTTTCTCCATTTGTATTGATCGGAAAGGTGAAAAACCTGGAGGCCTTTTCATCAATGAGGTCTAAACAGGAAATATTAAGATGAATACATTACAGTGAAAGCCACACCATTAATCAAGAGGGAAGGGATTGGGGCCTGACAATGCTATCTTGGTTTGCAATGGGACAGATCTTTGTCAGATTTTAAATACCATATTAATATTCTAGATAGGACAAAAATGAATAATATTTTTTTCTTTTTTGATTTATTTAAAAATTTGTGGACATTGATATAATGTTCTTAATAATATTTAAAAGTAAGCTGAAGAGTTCTTTTTCTTCATCTGGGAAAAAGCAAGGGGTTAAACTACAAAATCTCTAGAGTATATTCTAGACTTTAACAGCCTATGATTATATGAATCCATGCAGACTATTTATTAATTAACACTATTTCTATGACCACAATTGCTGCTTTTATTCTAAAAGGCCTTAAGTGGCTTTATAAATCGAGTATTCCACAATCACTTTATTGGGCTGAAACACAATAGAATATATTCACAAGCTTGAAATGCAGCCTTGGGATAATCTTCACATTAGGCCACTGTGCCAGTTTAAAACTGTTATGTACCCCCAGAAAAGCCATGTTTTAATCCTAATCCAATCTTCTGGGGCCAAACCCATTGTTTAAGGTAGAAACCTTTGATTAGATTGTTTCCATGGAGATATGCACATCCAGTTGTGGGTGTGACATTTTGATTAATGGAGATATGAGTCTGCCCACTTAAGGTAGTTCTTGATTGCTTACTGGAGTCTTTAAAAAAGGCGAAACATTTTGGAGTAACCTCAGAAACAACAGGGCCAACAGAACCCACATGAGAACCAGACACTTTGGAGATGCAGAAAGAAAACTCCCCTAGGGAAGCTGTTTGAAACCAGAAGCCAAAGAACCCAGCAGACACCAGCCATGTACCTTTCCAGGTGATAGAGGTGTCTTGAACCCATGGACCTCTGTTGAATCAAGGTGTCTTTCTCTGGATGCCTTAGTTTGGACATTTTTATGGCCATAGAAATGTAAACTTGTAACTTAATAAATACTCTTTTAAAAGGCCATTCCATTTCTGGTATATTGCATTCTGGCAGCATTAGTAAACCAAAGCAGTTTTGGTACTGGAGAAGTGGGGTGTTGCTGTGGTTTGCAAATACCAAACATGTTGGGACAGGCTTTTAAATGGACAAGAAGAAGATTCTGAAAGAGTTGTGAGAAGCTTTATAGAGAAGGGCTAGAACGCTTTAAAGAGACTGTTAGAAGAAATGTGGACTCTGAAGATAACTCTCTTGAAGTTTTAGACAGAAATAATGAATGTGTTATTGTAAACTGGAAGAAAGCTGATCCTTGTTTTAAACTGGCAGAGAATTTAGCAAAGTTATTTGCTGGTATTGGATGGAAGGTAGAATTTGAGAGTGATGGGTTGGGATACTTAGCTGAAGAGATTTCCAAATGAAATATGGAAAATGCAGCCTGGCTGCTCCTTGCAGCTCATAGTAAAATGCAATAGGAAAGAGATAAGTTGATAACTGAATTCTTGAGTACAAAGAAACCAGCAATTGATGGCTTGGAAAATTCTGGGCTTCCAGAAAGTGAGACCCCAGAGAATAGGGCCCTACGTGAGGACTTAACCAAATATGGAACCAGTCAGCCATGTCAAGACAAGCCAGGATTGGAGATGGAGTTATCCAGAAGGGATCTGTGAAAAGCCCTATTGTCTGATGGTTCTGATCTCTGCATACTGTATAGAAAACTGACAAGAGTTTTGTGGGACCTGTATAAATGGAACCATTGCTAGTCTGGACTAAAAGGGACAGAAAAGTTACTAATTGAAGGAAAAATGACTTCGGCGGCAGAATCATGGAAGCTAAGGTCTGGAGACAGGAAATCTCGGGCCAGAAGAGTAGAGCCACCCATACATGAGGAGAGGGTGAGTTTGCCTCAGAAGCAGAGGGCAGGCTTCCTGCATCACTATCCAGGAAACAGTGCCTAAAGGCCTCAGAGAGGGTGGAAAACATAAACTGAGGATTGGGGGAACCTGGTGATCATTCCATTGTTCTGAGTGTTTGCCTCCAAGATGGCAGAGGGCCCAAGTGTTTGGAGAGGGTGGAGATAAGGAAAAGGTCATCCTCCCAATGGTCCTCAGTGTTGCAGCCTCACCCCAGCATTTGCAGAAAGCAGAGTTGCTGCATAGGCCCTTGGAAAGGGTGGGACTGTTCCTTTCTAAAACCCCAAAGATAAATGACTCTCAGACTTGGAAGTCCAGTGGAGTTTGCCATGCAGGTTTTCGGAATGATTTGGATCCAGTGACTCCTGTCTTCCTTTTGATTTCTCCCTATGACATAGGGAACATGTATCCTATGACTGTCCCTCCTTTGTATATTGGAAGCAGATAAGTTGTTGTGAGTTTCATAGGTCAACAGCCAGAGGATCATTTTTGCCTTTGAACAGATCATGTCTGTAACTGAGTTTGATGAGATTTTGTACTGTTTCTGACTTTGTATTGCATTCATATTGTTACTGAAATGTTTTAAGGCTTTTATAAAATTGTGATGGAATGAATGTGTTTTGTATATGGAAAGAACATGTCTTTTGGGGGGTTCAAAGAGTGGAATGTGCTGGTTAGAAAATATTATGTAGCCCAGAAAGGCCATGTTTTAATCTTGATCCAATCTTGTGTGGCCCAACTCTTGCTTAGGGTGGAAACCTTTGATTAGATTGTTTCCATGGAGATGTGACATTCCCAGTTGTGGGTATGTCCTGTTGATTAGATGGAGATATGACTCTGTCCATTTAAGGTGGATCTTGATTAGTTTACTGGAGTCTTTAAAATGGGAAATATTTTGGAGAAACCTCAGAAATGACAGAGCCAACATGAGATCCAGATGTTTGGAGATGCAGAAAGTAAATGCCCCTGGGGAAGCTAAGCCAAAGACCCCAGCAGATGCCAGCCACATGCCTTCCCAGTGACAGAGGTATTCTGGACCCATCAACCTTTCTTGAGTCAAGCTATCTTTCTCTGGATGCCTTACTTTGGACATTTTTACAGCCCTAGAACTGTAAACTTGTAACAATAAATTCCCTTTCTAAAAGTCATTCCATTTCTGGTATATTGCATTCTGGCAACATTAACAAACTATAACAGCCAAATTCATTCCTACACATGACAAAACTGAATCAGAAAAAAGGAATAGGAGGCAATTTGCATTAAGGATGTGAATTTGCCCCTTATTTCTCCCTTACACTCTTACTACTTGTGAAAACATGATGCTTGGAGGCAGTGCTCAGTGTGGAAAAATCATGGGCTCTGGGAGTCAAACAAGCCAGACTCTGCCAGTTATCAGCACCACGGCAAAGAAGATGTGGTTCTGATTTAACCTAGATTTGAATCTGGGTGCCACTAGTTAAACTGGCTATGTGACCTTGGGGAAATTACTTGAGCTTCACTTTTCTCACTTGTAAAGCAGGAATAATGCCAGCTCCTGCCTCATAGGGTTGTAACAAGGACTGTGATTGGAGCACAGTAAGCCGTTGATAAAGTTAATATTCACTCTAGGACCTCAGAGTGTTTCTAAATTTTAGTCTTTCAAGTTTTCTCATTCTTCACAATAGGGAAGGTATTATTAACCTCCCAGGTTTCTTTTAAGAATTAAAAAAATATGATGTACACTAATTCTTCTCAAATCTTAAAATGCAGATTCTGCATCAGTGGACATGGAGTAGGGTCTGAGATTCTGCATTGCTTGCAAGTTCCTTAGGTAAAAGCAGAGTGCGGTGAATGAGTGCTGAGCCTTGTCTCAAGAACAGCTTGAAAGTGCATGGTCTGTATTGTCTCCTGAGAGCAGGGATTGCACTTCACTGTACTAAGAGCCAAAAGTGTTTAGAAGTGAGGAAGATGAGTGTTGCTCTCTTTTCTAGTCATATAAAACAGAGGTCAGCACAGAAATATATTTCTCCCCATTTTTAAAAGAGTTCCCCCAATTAATTTCATTAAAGGTTCATTTTCAACTCCAACTGTGGCTTTTCAGTATGCACCAACCCCAAGCAGACTATAATTGGAATCGTACCTTTTCTAGTAATCCACATTTGACAGTAGGGTAAATTTTTTCCTGCCAAGGTATCACATAAACATTAGCAGTACAGCCTAGAATTTGCTATACATGAAAACAGAAACCAAAAGAGAGAACAGTGTTATTTATGATGCTTAAACATGTGACTCCTAAAAAAGAAAAAAGTTCCAGGAAATAAGTAGATAGTTGTATTACTACTCACTCCATTTTTCTTGGCCTCACAGCTTTCGGTCAATTCTTTATTACTTTCCTTGGAACATGTAGTCTCACGTGCCTTGAACCAAATAGAAAATATCTGCCCAGCCACCACCTGGAAAATTAATTAGCACAGAATAGGTACTTAATAAATATTTATTTGATAGATGATGTATAGTTTTACTTTAAGAATTTTTTTAAGGAAGAATCTTGAAATTTTGATTATATGTCAGCCACATGAGAGTTACACCAGAAAACAGAAAATGTTTGATAACAAAACTTTTAGTTTTTATATATTTAAAATGGTTGGCCATTGTGTCATCCAATTTTGCATTCTAAATGTCATAACATTAAGAAGAGGAAAAGGAAAGAAGACTATAATTTTTATTTTTAGGTTTTCCTGAGTTTTATCGTTCAACAGCTATAAAACTCACCAGTAGTTCAAGGTCTCAAGTTGTAATAGAATCTTAGAGACACTGGAAGGAAAATGTAATAAACATATTCTTTAAATATGCCTCATTGTCCTGCCAAATCTTAAATCAGAAGAATATTGGATTAGTACTACTATAGAAATTATATGAAATCAACTATGTGATTAAAAAAGTTATTTGAATTTCCTATTTTGCTTCTGTTAATTTTTTATATTAAGAAAATATTTTAATCCCTAGCACCAGACACAATGCTGTCTTCTCTTTATCGTTTTGTGGCCCAACTTCTTGACTGAATTATTCAGTATTTAGTTCTAGGATTTAAATTTGAATTTATGAGTGTGGACTATTAGGCAATTATTAAAAATAATGCAAAAGATCTATCTCTATCTCTTCATATATGTATATCTATGAATTGATGGGGAGTGATAGTTAATGATTGAGAAAAGGAAGTTACAGGGTGATAGCATTATCCCATTTTTATAAAAGCAAACCACACAAATTGTAACCCATACCAAACTCTGAAATCTACAACTAATTGTTGTGCTGTGCTTTGAAATTTATTGTTTCTTTGTATACAGGTTATTTTTCACACACACAAAAAAGTTGATTGTGATGATAAAAAAGTACTTATTCCTTCAAGCCTCCTCTATTCTGAAGCAGCTAGAAGGAAAATCTGAGAGGACGGTATGGTAACCAATGACAAACCCTGGGATCTGTCCTGTAACTATTTGTCGAAGAGTGCTTTGAAAACTATTGCTTTTTTCTTCCTTGGCTTTGTATATATGTTATGATACACAATAAAAAGAGTTAAAAAAAAATAGCAAGCCACACAGCCATTCCTACCTCTTTATGTTGTTAAGAGCATGGAAAAAGTTGTGACGGTAGGAAGGCAGGGAAGGAAAGCAGTCAAAGGAAGAGCTAAACTCCTCTCACACTGTTTTGCTGGTGATGGTAATTATGGTTGAAATTTTAAGAAAAATTTAATAAATAAGTCTTAAAGATCAAGATATGTATGAAATTTGGGAGGAAGTTCTGAGAGCTTGTGTTTTGGTAATCATGAATTCTCTTTGCTCAAGTCAGAGAGCACCTTAATCCATTCTTTTTGACATTAAAACTGATCAATATAAAGTCACTTAAAATAGCTGATAATATGCGATACACACCACAGCTCAAGGCTAATTTCTATTCAGGGTCTTGAGGGGAGAACTTAAATAAATCTAATTAATATTTTCCATTCAAGGACCTCAAGATTGCATCCACATCACCATCATTATCAGGTGTCATTCTTAACAGAAGTCTTCCCTGGTTAAACTCAGCTGCCCAATTTTTAGTTTAAAATAAAACAGTATATAGCAATATAAATTCCAAATGAAGTAAAATTTAAAACATCTTAGACTAGAAAAAATAAATATTTATCAGATCTCAGGTAAGGAAGGCCTTTCTTAGGTGAGAGCAGAGGAAAGAAACCTAAAGGAAGGGGGAAACGTCTAAATTTGAATATATAAACATGAAATCTGATTCTCAAAAAACACAACAAA
This sequence comes from Myrmecophaga tridactyla, assembly GCA_004026745.1. NCBI lineage: Eukaryota > Metazoa > Chordata > Mammalia > Pilosa > Myrmecophagidae > Myrmecophaga > Myrmecophaga tridactyla. Next base: position 23,582 of record PVIY010021990.1, read on the forward strand.
CAAAGGAAAACCCAAACTGGGGGGAAATATGATGTAGGATCAATATTCTTATGCATATAAAGCCCAATGCCACAGTAAACAAATAGGCCAGGAACATGAACAGGTATTTCAGAGAAGTTAAAATGGTCAGTAAATCTGGGGAAAAAATGTTTAGTGTCATTGATAACCAAAGAGTTTCATGTTAAAAAAGCAATGGAACATCATTTCTAATCCTCCATGCTGGCAAAGATTAAAAAGCAGTAATGACACCAGGCGTTGGACAGGTGTGGGAAACAGGCAGCCTCAGTCACTGCTGGTTGGAATATAATTCAAATCAAGACCATCAGCCAGTCTCCATACCCAGCTTGTGTGAATGTAAATCGGCATAATTGCTAATTGTTTGGCAATTTGCACTAAAAATCCTAGAAATATACATTTTTCTTGACATTTCTAGGACTTTGTGTAAGGAAAAGTTCCTGAATGTGCACACGTACATCCTGGAAGTACGTTCATCTGAGCAGAGGGAGTGCAGGAGCTGACAGCATCGGGGACAGAAGCAGAGAGAAGCAGGGGCAGGGCAAAATAAACGGCATGTACAGGAATTACAATCATTAACATACAAAAACGAAGGATTTACCAAGTGTTTCGCACTGGAAACATGACACCAACTCGGCATGGATATTCAGCCAACAAGACCAGCAAAACCAAACAAGACTAAAACTGCAATTCAGCAAATTTGCCCTTCGGAGATTGGCTTTTAGTGAATTAATCACATGGCAAATTGATTTCCAGTGAATTGTCTCCTTTCACCAAGGTAGCCTTCAAAAATAAAAACTATGGGGCGGGCCACGGTGGCTCAGCAGGCAGGAATGCTTGCCTGCAATGCCAGAGGACCCGGGTTTGATTCCCGGTGCCTGCCCATGCAAATAAAAATAAAAACTATGGAAAGTGGTGCACGGGTGGCTCAGTGGTGGAATGCTTGCCTCCCGTGCTGGAGACCCGGGTTCGATTCCCAGACCATTCACCAAAAAAAACTAATACAAAACAAGGTAGCCTTGAGTGATTAACTTTGAGAAGCCAAAGTGCGCTCTTCAAATTAAAAAATCAGTAAGGATTTATCACTTTAAAGTAAGTTTGAAATTCTCACAATATTCCTGATTGATTAGGCAGGTGAATGGTTATCAGCTCTCTTTAGTTCACGGAATTACCTACAGGTGTTCCCTTAACATTCTTAACTAAATGCACACACTGCTCTAACCATCAAAGGTGCTGCCCTGGCATCCGTCTTACTTTGGCTAAGCCATCCACCTCAACACTACAGTACCTTTGGCCTAGTAAATAAGCAGCTTTCCAGTGCTGGGGAATAAACTCCCGTAGAGTTGGAACCCCCACCCCTCCCACAGACCTCACCCAGAACTCACAGTGGGCCCTCAGATGATGAGCTATCTGTCCCCGGTGCCCTCAGGCCCCCAGTCCCTTTCCCCTTTTGTGCTCATTTGCTTTAAACTAATCCATCCTTCACTCCTGTGGGAAATCTGCTCCTCCTTCACCTCTGGGGTCACAGGCCCACTCCCACCTGCTGGGTGAGCCACCCAAGCTGATCACAGTACCCCCCTCCCTCACTCTCTCTCTGGGACCTGTGGCTCAAATAATTCTCTTCTCTCATGCATTATGGCCTTGATTTCCCATTTTGTTCCATCTGACCTCAACCTGAATGGTCACCATAGCATAACTCCACAGTGTAAGTCCACCAAAGTCATCGAAACCACACATATGTACTTGAATGTCCACTAGTTAATCTACAGTGAAACCTAAGAGGAGGTTTCGTGTTTGAAAGCAAATGGTTGCCTTTTGATGGCAAACCTCTGGCATACAATATCTGGTGGGGTATTGGATTATGTCGTTAAGGAGAATGGAAATGCACAGGAAAGCAAAAATATCAAGTGAAGAAAAAAGCTGAAAACTGCAAGAGAAGTTCTCCTTTCAATAAACCTAAGGTGATGACAAGTCAGTGAAACCAACTAGGGGGCGTAGCAGCATCCCTGCCAGGCAGTAGGGCCGGAGTAATGGAGGTCCAAGTGTTAGTTTTGACTTCTCTGAAAGTTAGTTTCTTGTCTTTCTCAGTTATAGAACTAACCCAGGAAAGTATAAAGGTGAAATAAACAGTCCATTGTGTCAGCCGCTACAAACCACCATTGTGAATTATCTGGTGCACTTGTATTGCCTCAGTATTGTTTTCTGTACTTTCTATAAGACCTTTGAGAACATAGTGTATATACGATCCTGTGGCTCCTTTTTTTTTCCCACTGAAAATTATAACACAAGACACTTGCCACCTCAAGAACTCCTCACGAAGATACTTTTCAGTTGCTGCTTAATATTCCCTTGTAAGCACTTGCAAGAAATTATGTAATCATTCTCATTTTATTGATCATTTTGATAGTTTAGAGTTTTTTGCTCTTGTAATTAAAGATGCTATAATTAAAGGCTACTTCTGTTTTAGATAACTAAAAATTCAATTACTGATCCAAAAGTACGAACTTTTTTTAGGGAGATTTTTTTCCATGTGCTTATAAAGATCACATTGGCTTGTTACAACAATTTGGTTCTGTTTGATTACTTTTCTTTAGCTAGTATTTGGGGAAGCTCGTTTTGAGACTCTTGAATAGGAATCTGCCCATGAATACCTCCGTCACAGTCTGTCAGAGTTGAATGGGATTTGGACTCTTCTAATCCAGCCACGCATTTTACTGATGGGGAAATGAAGGCTGAGTGAGTTAAGTGACTGTTCGGAGACCCCAGCAAGAGATGTTGAGGGAGAGCTGGGTCTCCAGAGTCTCAGTGCAAGGGCACTCATTACTTTCTACTAACATAGCACTGAAGGAGAGATGAATCCTTAGGGGATACATCTGTAGGAGGGAAGGGCACCCAGGCAGAGGGAACTACGGGAGAAACAGCATGGAGGTAAAACTGTGAAGAGGGTCTGGGAAGGGACAGACTGATTTGGCTGAGCCTAAGGCACTAGGTGTTATTAAAATGAGACAAGTCTAGAAAGGCATAGAATAAGTATCACTTTTCCTAGTCCTGAAATTTATTAATTATTTAATAATTGCTGGTATCTTTATAGCATTTCAGAGTTTGAAAAGCGATTTCACACACATTATCTTATTTGATCCTCACCCTAGTCCTTTACAGATAGAAAACTGAAAGAATGTCTTAAGCCACTTGTCTAGATCACACATCAAGCATGGGGTGAGATCGGGACTTGAAATTCAAATCGAGCAAATCAAGTTCCTAGGTACACCGTCTCCAATCCAGAGACAAGAGCAGAAGCAAAATTAGTAAGCAAATGCACATAGACTACAAAATCACAATTTCTGTAGCATAAATGACAGACCTGTACTGTTGCTCTTTGCACAGAGTCAGCCTTGAAGTAGAAAGTTTCGTTATTCTCCGCATTAAATTTTTCAATGGAATACTTCAGAACTTCCTCCAGCTCCGGGCTATTGACAGGTATATCCATGGGGCAGCCAGGACAAATGTTGGTGGGTGGTTGCACAAAATCCTCCACTAGAAGAAGCAGATTTTAAGTCAGCATGTGCACTGAGCCAGCAGCCTAGCCTGGCACCTCTCCTGCACAGCACTCAGCATCCTCCTTTATAAAAGGCCACGTCAGCACTAGGCAGTAGTGAGTGGGTGAAGGTTGCTGGGTGACCCTCACTTTCCTGCCTCCCAGAGCCCAATATATTTAGGGAAACATTCAGTTGGAAGGTGTTAAGGTGTTAGTTCAATCAATATGCTGCATTTCTGAGCTTTTGCATTTTTCCCCCATTTATTTATTTTTTATTTATGAAACATATCCACATACAAACACAAACATTCTTACCATATGATCATTCCATTCTTGTTATAAAAAATCAATAACAATATCATCACATAGTTGTATTTTCATCATGATCATTTCTTAGAACATTTGCATCAATTCAGAAAAAGAAATAAAAAGTAAACAGAAAAAAATTCATACATACCACACCCTTTACCCCTCCCTTTCATTGCTCAGTAGCATTTCAATCTACTAAATTTATTTTAACATTTGTTCCCCCATTATTTATTTATTTTTAATCCATATATTTTACTCATCTGTTGATAAGATAGATAAAAGGAGCATCAGACACAGTGTTTTCACAATCACACAGTCACATTGCAAAGAGCTTTTGCATTTTTGATGGAAACTGTGTAACAAGCAATGCTTAGCTTAAAGGAATGACTCTAATAGAGACATTTCAGGTCCTATGGCCTTGCTGAGCAGGCAGACTCAGTGATGCTTCCTGTAACGGACCGTATGCAACTATCTTCCAAGTATGAGAAAAGCCGACTCTTGTCATAGGAAATACTGACTTGGCCATAAACCTACCCTGTCTCCCGTCCCCACTCTTACTACATGCAGAAAAAATCTTTAATTGAAGGATTTTATTCGGAGTGGTTAAAAATAAGATATCGTCTCCCAATTTATAACGCCTGACTTAGGGATAGCTTGTACTCAAGGTTTACCAGCTGGCATTGTACCCGGAGAACAGCTTTGCCCAGAGGAAATAAATCTTTCTCTGCCACCATATTCCCATTCAGCCACTTACAGGGTGACTGGCCACAGGTGCTGTCGGATAGCGGGATGGGAAGGGGTACAGGGCTCTCCTGAAGTTTACACTGACCTTGTGGCATGTCACAGGAACCGAAATACAATTTAACTGTCAAGACCCAGGCTGCCGTGGCTCAGCAGGCAGAGCTCCGACCTGCCGTGCTGGAGGTCTGGAGTTCGATCCCTGGTGCCTCCTGCCCATATGCAAATTTAAAAAAAAAAAAAAGACCCAGGCAGTTGCCTGGACCGAACATCCCACTATTGGAGACCCAGCATGTATTATCCCATACCTGGATAAACATCACATTTCTGTGAGAAGGAAGCAATCTTTCCCTGAGGGTCCACGTAGGCACTGTCTCTGCATTCACCCGTATTCTGTTTTTTAAAAAGTATATAATTAAAAAATGTTTTTCAGAAGCTTTAAGGCAAACAAGTAGTAAAATTAAAAATAAGATATTTATTTTCCAAGCCATTATATAGAAGAAAAAGAAACAGAAGGCAAAAGAGGGAATAAGAAACAATTAGGTAACCTATTGATAACCACAACAGACACACACACAAACACACAGAAAATAAAATAAGATGAAAAGACTACCTGCTATAGACATTGTTACCGTAAAAGTAAATGGGTGAAATTGTCTCTTGCAAAGGCAGGGGCTTTCACGTTAAAATGAAAACAAAATTGATTTATTATGGCTTTAAGAAATATACCTTGCAATAAAAAAGAAAGCTTAAAAATAGTGAATGAGCAAAACTCATACAAAGTGAATCAGTATTAGGCAAATATGAACAAAAAAATATGAAAAATTAGGCAAATATGGACAAAAAAGTGTCATCAACATTGGACAAAGTGAAATTCAAGGTAACAAAGTATCATAAAGTGGTAAAAAAGGTAATTTCATTTAAAAAAATGCACAGTCTATAAAGCATGGCATCAAAATACATAAAGCAATAACCATTAGCTGTATGAACAGAAATAGATAGAAATAATTGTGTTGGGAAAACATATTATTTGTTTATGAATCTAAGGCCAAATAGATTACAAGATAAATAAGAACACAGAAAACTTGAGTGACATTAAAATTTTGTTTAAATGGTATTTTTATTGCAAACAGGGATAAACTATTCTATCAGGGATATATATGGAATGATTGAAATGTAAATTGATGCCTTTTGGCAAACAGTTAACCTATATATATCAAGAGTTTTAAACATTTTCATATCATTTTATACTATGTATAAGAGTTTTAAACATTTTCATATACATTTTATACTATGTATAAAAAGCCTGGTACTTTATTCTGAGTAAAAAATACCAAATATGGAAATTGCTTTATTCTTAATGCTTGATGACTTATTAATTGTATCTTTTTAAAAATTGAAAAAAAAAACCCAAATGCCCCCAAAGAAGAGTATAATTTTAAAAATAAACTGTGATCTCTTTGCCAGAATATTATACAGTTGTTTAGAAAGAAGTTATCAAGAGTTGTAATGACAGAAGAAAATTCTCAGGTGAAAAATGTATCATATAAAGTAATCACAATTATTAAAGGGAAAAAAGTCACTAAGAATTGTCCCTACCAAAAAAAAAAAAAAAAAAAGCAAGAGGGAAATACACTCAGATGTCTTTGGATATGAGGTACAATGTTTTCTTTTTTGTACATTTCTGCATTTTCTTGATGTTTTCTATAATATGTGTCTTCCTAATAATGGAACAGATCTATAATAGAAGTCATATTTTTTAAGGACACAGGGAATTCCACACTCGTAAACACCTTAATTTTGGATGGGAACAAGGAAGCAGGTATGGCCAGCCCAGTGGTTCTCAATTCCTCAGCATTTCAGACTCACCTGGAGACCATTCTGACTCCAGGGACTCATCTCAGACCAAAGACATCGGAAGGTCTGCGGGAAGGGACTGGGAATAGTAATTTTTTAAAGCTTGTAGAAGTGGACCCCTTATATCAGTGCCTTTCAAATTTTAATGCACATGTGACTCACCGGAGGATCTCATTAATGCACAGATTCTGAGTCAGGTGGTAAGGAGGGGAGGTGGAGATTCTGCTTTTCTAACAAGCGCCCCACTGGGGCTGATGCTGCTGGTCCATGCAACATACTTGGAAACGCAAGGCCTTAACTCTTAAACAATTGTGGGCAAAATATTTCTTTAATGCTATTTTCTTTAATTATTATAACAACTCTTTGAGATGGGTGCTAATACTATTTCCTATTTTTAAAATAAGGAAGTAGAAGCTCAGAAGTTACACCCAAAAATCTGACTGATTTTGTGACTCCAACCAGACCTTGCATCTCTATGTTGCAAAGAAAAGACTAAACTGAGGCCTCACAAACAGGTTCTGAAAGATTCAAGCTAGGTAACATTTAGTCCTATAGAACCTCAAATGCCCAATAAGCATAAAAAAACAGAGGGCTTTCATAGATGCCTAAAAGGTCAGATGAGTCAAACTCATAATGTTAAATAGTATCTAGAGTATATACTTTTAGAAGGTCCCTCTTTTTTACTTTTCCCTCTCATTATAAAATAAAATAAATGAATGCTCAATATAGAAAATGTGTGAAGTACTGAAAAATACCAAAAAGTATAAAGAATCAGAAAAATCATCCATTATTCCATTAACTGAAAATTAATAAACTATTCTATATTTTGACACATTATTTTCCATCACTGTTTATAATTATATTACCGTTATTTCTTTTATATATTTGAATAAATCTGTTTTCTACTTTTTTATTTCTACTTAACATATTATAACTATTTTTCTATGTCATTAAAACTCTGCGAACTTAATTATTGATGCTATATATTCTACTATATAGATGTATTATAATTTACTTAACCACCAATTATTGTTGAATATGTATGTTATTACCAATGTTTTCTTAATAAATACACTGAAATAAACACCTTGCAATCTGAATTTCTCATTTTCCCCCCCATATAACCAAATTTTAAAGCAGAGTGACTACATTAGGGGCTTGCTCCAGGAATCAGTCCCTTCACTAGGACAACTAGTAAACAGGCAGGAACTGTCAGAATCAACCACTTTGAAACTCTGAAGTCCAGTAAAATACTGAACATCCAGGGAGGAGCAGGAGGAAGAGGCTGATAAATTACACTGAATACCAGCAGTTGGATGAAATGTTCCTCATATGTCTCTTGGGTCTCGTTGGTCTAGAGTTTTGTTCAAGTCTCATGTTTCTTTATTGAGCTTCTGTTTAAATATCTATCATTATTGAAAGTGGTATAGTAAAGTCTCCTATTATTCATGTACAACCATCAATTTCTCCCTTTTAAATCTGTCAGTATTTACTTCATATATATTGAGGCTCTGTGGCAGGTGCATATATATTTATCATTCTTACATAGTCTAGCTTAATTGACACCTTTACCAGCATGCAATAACATCTTTGTGCCTCATAACTGTTTTTCATTTAAAGTCTATTTTATCCAATATTAGTATAGACACCCCTACTATCTTTTGGTACTACTTGCATGGTACATTTTTTCCCATACTTTCGCTGTATCTTTGATTTTAAGGTAAGTCTCTTACAGACAGCATACAGTTGAGTCATGCTTTTCTATCTATCATGCCAATCTCTGCCTTTTGACTAGAGAGTTTAGTCCATTTGCATGTAAAGTCACTACTGAAAATGTAAGACTTTCTTCTAGCCCATTTTGCTATTTTGTCTTGGAAGGTCTTTTTTGAGTCTCAATTCTTCTGGTAATGCCTATTTTTAAATTTTTGTTTTTTTGTATTGTACCATATTGAGTCCCATCTCATTTCTATCTGGATATAATTCATATAATTTACTATGGTTACCATGATGTTAAAATTTCAAATCCTAGAGAATGGAACTGAAGGACTCACACTTCCTGTTCAGAAAACTTATTACAAAGTCATAGTAATAAGAAAAAACATGGTACTGGCACAGGACAGTATATTGACCAAAGGAATCAAATAGCAAGTTCAGAAATCAAGCCTCACATTCATAGTCAACTGATTTTTGTCAAGGTGGCAAAGACCATTCAATTGGGAAAAAAATGGTTCCTTCAACAAATGTTGCTGGGAAAACTTAATCTCCATTTGCAAAATAAATAAATAAGTAAATGAAGGCGGACCCCTACCTCACACCATATACAAAAATCAATTCAAAATGTATCAAAGAACTAAATTTAAGAGACAGAACTATAATACACCTAGAAGAAACCCTAAGGTAGCATCTTTAGAACCTTGTGTTAGGCAATAATTTCTTAGACTTTACACCCAAAGCACAAGCAACAAAAGAAGAAATAGATAAATGGGAGCACATCAAAATTTAAACAAAACTTTTGTTTTGTTAATTTAAAAGTTCTTTTTAATTTTTTTAAATTAAAATTCAACTTGCCCTGGACAAAGGCAATGACAGCCTTTGTTTCAACCTTCCCTGGACTGGGGTAGAGGGCAGTGGAGATTTAAAAGACTAGGGGGGAAAGTTATCTGAAGGGCCAGATTTGCTGCGCAGGCCAGGAAAGCTCAACTTTGCAGAGCTATTGGAGGAGATTTTAGCAACTTCCTGACAATCCCCACAGGATACTCTGGAGCCATCCTGGACCTTTTTCATGGGTCTCTAGCCATTTTTCTGGCCGGGAAAGACTGAATTGGAAAAGCCCAGGGAGGTGCTCCTCTCAGAATTTGCCCTCTAGACAAAAGCCGCATGAGATAGTTAAAGGTGTGTAAAAGGGCATAAAAAAGCGGGCCACGGTGGCTCAGCAGGCTGAGTTCTTGCCTGCCCTGCCAGAGACCCGGGTTCCATTCCCAGTGCCTGCCCATGAGGGAAAAAAAAAAAGGTTTATAAAAACGATAAAGGAGACAGGGACAAAGGCCTACTGGCTTCAGATACCTGGGAGAGGGAGGTTTGTCCCCTGGGAAACAGAGGGTACAAGCAAACTCCTGCAAACAGAGAAACTCCTAAACAATTAACAAGCAAAGGCCTAGGACAAGATAGAGGCCCAGTAAAACAGTGAAAACCCTGCACACTGTATTCACCTTGGGCAGACCTTCCTGATAGGAGGGCTGAAGTTCAAGAAGATCTCTTTTATACCAGGGAATAAATCCCAGAGCTATTTTAAAACATTGGCATATGTAACATGCAAGAAAAGAGTGCAAGACAAATAAAGAAACAGGAAATGATGGCCTATTCAAAGGAAGAGGATAAAAATACAGAAAACACAAATGAAAAGGATGAGACTGCACCAAGCTTTTAAAAAACATTATCTTAAAAATACTTAAGGAGATGAAGGAAAGTACAGAGAAAGAACCTAAAGGATATCAGGGGAAAAAACAACGAATGAACAATATGAGACTCTGACTAAAGAGTTAAGAATGTTAAACAAGGAACCAGATAGAACTACTGGAGTTGATGACCACAATAACTGAAATTAAAAATATCCAGGAAGATTTCAGAAGCAGAATGGAGCTGGCAGATGAAAGAATTAGTGAACTTGAAGACAAGACATTTGAAATGAGGAGCAGAAAGAAAAAGGAAATGTTAAGAGTGAAAATAGCCTAAGACAGCTCTGGGGCACCATCCTGCACACTGATGTATGCATTATGTGAGACCCAGAATGAGAAGAAAGAGAGAAACGGGCAGAAGAAATAGTGAAAGAAATAATGACAGAGAACTCTCCAAACTTAGTATAGATGTGAATATGTACATCCAAGAAGCTCAGAGAATAACAAACATGATAAACATGAAGAAAAATATATCCCATCATATACTGATTACACTATCAAATGCAAAAGACAAGTAGAGAGTTCTGAAAGCTGCAAGAAAAAAGCAACATATTATATACAAAGGAATCCCAATAAGATTAAGTGCCAATTTTTCATCAGAAATGGTGGGAGCAAAAAGACAGTGGATTGAAATACTTAAAATGCTGAAGGAAAACAATTGCCAGCCAAGAATTTTATATCCAGCAAAACTCACTTTCAAAAATGAGAGAGATTAAGAAATTCTCAGATAAACAAAAGCTGAGGCATTACATTATCACTAGACCTGTCCTACAAGCAATGCTAAAGGGAGTTATTAATAGACTGAAATGAAAGGGCTCTAGACGGTGGTTCAAAGCATCATAAAGAAATTAGACTTGCAAGAAATGTAACCATTTGGGTAATTATAAATGCCAATATTATTGTATTGTATGATATGGTATGTAACTCAACTTCTTACTTCTTATAGGCGCTAAATTATAAATGCATAATTAGACATACAATTTACAAAGATATATACTAACAAGTACAAAAACAATGGTGGGGTACAGAGGGGTACTGGAAAAGCATATGTGCATGCTGTTGAAATTAAGCTGATATTAAAATAAATAGATTGTATATATTTAGCATGTTAAATTTTAACCTTGTGGTGACCATAAGGAAAACAGACGAAAAATAAATCCAGATATAAATGAGAAAGCACTCAGTATGTTACAATACACACAGAAAAAAACAAATACATTTAAAAGGAGGCTTTAAGAGAAGTATGGAAGAAAAAAAGTATAAGACTTACATGTTTAATTAGCAAAACAGCAGAAGAAAGATCTGTATTACCAGTAATGAGTTTAAATGTAAATGGATTAAGGCCTTCAGTGAAAAGGCAGAGACTGGCAGAATGAAGGGGGGAAAAAAGCATGACTCAACTATATGCTGACTGCAGGAGGCTCAACTTAAAATAAAAAATATAAATAGGTTAACAGTGTGAGTATGGAAAAAAATATGTACCATGCAAGTAGTAACCAAAAGAAAGCAAGAGTGGCTATACTAATACCAAATAAAATAGACTTTAAGTAAAAAACAGTAATGAGAGACAAAGACGTTATTACATAGTGATGAAGGGAACAATTCAATAGGAAGATGTAATGATTATAAATATATATGTACCTAATAGCAGAGCCCCAAAATATATGAAGCAAATAGTGACAGACGTGGAGGAGAAATTGATGGTTCTACATTAATAGTAGGAAACTTTCACACTCCATTCTCAGTAATGGATTGACCATCTACTCAGAAACTCGGTAAGGAAGTACAGGACTTGTATGATACACTAAATGAACTAGACCTAACATACATATATAGAACATTGCACCCAACAAAAAAGAATACACATTCTTCTCTAGTGCACATGGATCATGCTCCAGGATAGACCATATGTTGGGTCACAAAACAAATCTCAATAAATCCAAAAATATGGAAATCATATAATGTTTATTCTCTGACCATAATGGAATGAAGGTGGAAATTAATAACAGAAAGAGAAATGGAAAATTCACAAATAGGTGGAAATAAAACAATAAACTCTTTAACAGTCAATGGGTTAAAGAGCAAATCAAAAGTGAAATTAGAAGATATCTTGAGGCAAATAATAATGAAAATACAACAAAGGCAGTACAGTTATATTAGAAAACTATAGCCTCAAATGCTTACATTAGAAAAAAGATTTCAAATTAGAGACCTAATCTCAAAACTAGAAGAACTAGAAAAAGAAGAATAAACTAAACTCAAAGCAAGCAGATGGAAGGAAATAACAAAGATCACAGCAGAGATAAATGGAATAGAAAACAAAAATGCAAACAAAAGATGGAATCAACAAAATCAAAATTTGGTTCTTTGAAAAGATCAGTGAAACTGACAATCCTATAGCTAGGCTGACAAAGGAAAAAATAACGAAATTGAAAAGGGGGACATTATTACTGACTGCACTAAAATAAAAAGGGTTAAAGTAGATGCTATGAACAACAGTAGGCAAATAAATGAGATAACCTAGAAGAACCGAGACAAATTCTTAGAAACACACAAACAGTCTACATTGACTGAAGAAGAAATAGAAGATCTCAGCAAGCCAATTGCTAGTAAGGGGTTTGAATCATTAATCAAAAAACCTCCAAACAAGGAAGAGCCCAGGCCCAGATGATTCCAATGAGGAATACTACCAACCATTCCAAGAAGATTCTGCTCAAACACTTTCAAAATACTGAAGAAGAGGGAGTACTCCCTATTCTTTCTATAAGGCCAACATCACCCTAATACCTAAGAATGACAAAGATATCACAAGAAAAGAAAACTAAAGACCAATATATCTTATGACTATAGATGCAAATAGCCCCAGCATTATATTAACAAACTGAGTCCAACAGCATATTGTAAGAATTATATAGCACAAACAAGTGGGATTTATCTCTGGTATGCAAGTCTGGTTCAACATAAAATCAATTAATGTAATACATCACATTAACCAAATGAAGGAAAAAAAATACACAATCATCTCAATAGATGCAGAAAAGACATTTGAAAAATCAGCACCCTTTCCTGATAAAAACCCTTAGTACAGTAGGAATAGAAGGAAACTTCCTCAACATGATAAAGGGCATAAATGAAAAAATCACAGCTAATATCCTACTTAATGGTGAAAGACTGAAGATCAGGGAAGGAAGACAAGTATGCCCACTGTCTCCACTGTTATTCAGCATTGTACTGGATATTCTTGTTAGAGCAATCAGGCAAGAAAAAGAAATAAAAGGCATCCAAATGGGAAGGGAAGAAGTAACACTTTTCCTGTATGCAGATGACAAAAGTCCACAACAAAGCTCCTAGAGTTTCTATACACAAGCAATGACAATTGGAACAAGAACTCAAGAAAAAAAATTCCATTCACAATAGCAACTAAAAGAATCAAATATCTTGGAATAAGTCTAACCGAGGTTATAAGGGACTTGTACACAGAAAGTACAAAGTATTGGTAAGGAAATAAAAGGAGACCAAAATAAATGGAAGGATGTTCTATGTTACTGAATTGAAAGACTAAATATTATTAAGATGTGAATACCACCAAAGGCAATTAAGAGATTCAATGCAATCCTAATAAAAATTCCAACAACTTTCTTTGCAGAAATAGAAGATCCAATCATGAAATTTATATGGAAGACTAGGGGGCCCAAAATAGCTAAAGTCATCCTGTGAAAGAAGAATGAAACTAGAGGACTCACACTTCCCGATCTTAAAATTTATTTTAAAAACAAACAAACAAAAAACTTATTTAAAAAACACATTAATCAAAACAGGATGGCACAGGTAGTTCAGTGGTAGAATTCTCGCCTGCCATGCAGGAGACATGAGTTCAATTCCCAGCCCATGCACCTATGCAAAAAAAAAAAAAGTTGTGAACAAAATTTCCTATGATATACATATCACATAGCTGCCTCTGTGTGTGTATGCATAGATATAGATATATGTAGGAAGATATATAACAAAAAAGCAGGATAATACAGGCACAAAGACAGACATATAGACCAAAGGAATCTAACCGAGAGCTCAGAAATCAACCCGCATATTTATGGTCAACTGATTTTTGACAAGGTGGCAAAGACCACTCAATTGGGAAAGAATATCTTTTCAACAAACAGTGCTGGGAAAAATGTATCTTCATTGTGAAAATAAGGAGGACCCCTACTTCATTCCACATACAAAAATCAACTCAAAATGGATAAAGGCCTAAATATAAGAGCTGGAACTACCAAACACCTAGAAGTACACCTAAGGAAGCATCTTCAGGACTTTCTGTTAGTTAGTGGTTTCTCAGATATTACAACCAGAGCCCAAAGCACAAGCAACAAAAGAAAAAAAAGATAAGTGGGACCTCTTCAAAATTAAAAAAAAACAACAACAAAAAAAACCCCACTTTTGTTCCTCAAAGAACTTTATTAGGAAAGTAAAAACAATGTGCAAAGTGGGAGAAAATATTTGGAAACCACATATCCCTTAAAGCATTAATATACAGTAGATATAAAGAAATCCTTTAACAACAAAAAGACAAATCAATTAAAAAAATGAACAAAAGACTTGAAAAGACATCTCAAAGAAGAAATACAAATGACCAGAAAACACATGAAAAGATATGCAACATTGTTAACTATCAGGGGGATGCAAATCCAAACCATCACGAGATATGATTTCACACCCTTTAGAAGGGCTGCTGTTCAAAAAAAAGGAAAATAAAAAGCATTGGAAAGGATGCAGGGAAATAGGAACATTCATTCATTCATTCCTGGCGGCAATATGAAATGGGAAAGACACTGTGGAAAACAGTTTGGTGGTTCATTAGAAAGGTAAGTATAGAATCATAGGACCTGCAATCCTACTACTATGTTTATACTGAAAAGTACTGAAAACAGGAACCTGAACAGATATCTGTACACTGATGTTCATAGTGGTTAATCACAATTTCCAAAAGATGGAAGCAATCCAAATGTCTATCAAGGATGAATGGCTAAGCAAAATGTGACCTATATACACAATGGAGTATTACCAAGTTCTAAAAAGGAATGAAGTTCAGAACATGCTACAATATGGATGAACTGTGAAGATATCTTAATGAATGAAATAAGCCAGACAGAAAAGGACAAATATTGTATGATTTCAATGATCGCGAAATAATGAGAATAAGCAAACTCATAGAGTCAAAATTTAGAATATAGATTACCAGGGGTTAGCATAGGGTAGTGAATAAATCTTAAAATATACAGAGTTTCTAATTGGGATGTTGGTAAAGTTTTGCTAATGAATGGTGGTGATGGTAGCACAACATTATAAACATAATTAACAGCACTGAATTATACTTTTGAATGCGGGTAAAAGGAGAATTTTTAGGTTGTATACAGGTTACTAGAATAAAAATTTTTTAAAAATGCATTGGATTCATGAAACTGCACAACACAGTGACCCTAAGTTAAACATGAACTATAGTTAACAGTAAAATTATAAAAGTGTGCTTTCATCAATTGTAATAAATGTACCACACCAGTGCAATGTGTTAATAATAGGGTGGTATATGGAACACAGTATTTTGTGCAAGATTGTTCTGTAAACCCATAACGTCTCTACTTTAAAATAAATAAATAAAGCAGGGTAGGGAAGGTGAGAAAACTTGCAGAAAGGTGAAAAAACTAGCAGGAAAGTTTGAAATGAAGAATTGTCCTGGTTCTAGCTAGGGAACTCCATAAGGACATTTAGTACATGGGGAAAAAGAGGGGAGTAGAAAAGTGTGAAGACAAAGATAAACTTGACTGTTTTGTCATTTTGTCTTCAGCTATTCCTAATCCCTGGTTAACTCTGTAAGTCCTTATTGTGAATTAAATGCCAATTCTTCAACAGGTAGGTAGGATCACCTAACCAGTGACTTGGGCTTCAGGGTCTCTAAGCTTTTTAAAACCTGGTGGGGCAGCAGTTATAGCCCAAGTGGATATGAATTATTGGATGCCATCTAAAATTGTAGTGACAGAGTCTTTGCACACAGTTTGATAGTTGCCATGCTTGTAAATACTGTAAATAAAATGCTGAGAACTTTATAATTAGACTTTTGCCTACTTACACCATTCAAAAGGGACATGCAGTCTGGAGTTAAGACTAGAAAATTCTCCTTGGAACAATTAGTTTGCACAATTGAGTAGGTAATCTCAACATTCCATCCAGCCACCACCTGAAACAATTTTTGGGTTGCGTATTAAAGGGCAGTGTAAGCATTATTCACAGTGAGATACAAGTATAAATCGTCATGTTATGAGGAATTTAGAACACTACCTGATATGTGTTCAATAAAAACAAACTATTATTATTATTAGGCAAAAGTCATTGCTGAATAAATATTGAGCAGTTTGAACTCACACCCCTCAACACACAGTTGCCTACATATCTGAAAACAAAAGCAATTTATAGAGTTACTGTATTTCCTTAAGAAAGATCTAACAGTGTTCCCTCTGCCAGGCTGCAGAGAGAAAACATTCTATTGGATTTTCTGAAGTATTAATACTGCTCTTCTAGATGGATAAAGAAATCCCTGGAGGTGGTTTGGCTTCTACCGGTGGGCCCTCAGTTTGCCAGACTCCCAGGTAGTGAGATTTTCTCCTAATTTATTGGAGCTGGTCTCACCCTACTAGCTGTTTATGGACATATATGAGTAGAATATGCATCTAACATGAAGGCAAACTGGAAGGTTTATTAAATGCAGGGAATGTTATTGAGCAAAGTGAGTTACTCAAAATTAGGGACCAAAGTATAAGGGAGTCAGCCAATTGTCAATAAGGGCTTAGTGAACTGAGCCAATGAAAAGACCAGATTTACAGGTGTTTATATTTTTTTCTCTGATGATATGGGAACTATAAATCAGAGGGTACCCAGAGAGCTATGCCAATTTTTATTTATATACAATTTAATATTTCAGAGCTCTGTTCAACTCAAGATAACCAGCTGATGACATAGTTTTATTAAAATCTTAAGACTGAAATGATATTTCCACTTTATTGTTTCTAGGAAGAATATGTAATGCTTACTACCCATTCATTAAAAACAAATCTCAAAGTAAGGGGCTATGATTAGCCACCTTTCCCCTTTACATATCGCAGTATGTTTATCTTTTAGATAAACAGGAAACCTTTTGTCCCTTGTGCTGGCCATATGAAAACACAGCTCAGCTCCTCACCACCAGTTGTGTAATAACACTATTTCCTTCCGGTTTATTTTAGGTAATGAAGCCTTAATCAGAAAGACTAAACAAATTTTAACAATATTGTGTGAAATGTAAAAATGAAAGAACAAACCTGACTTTGGGCCTTTTTCAGTTTACCAACAGCAAAGAGGTGGGGCCAATTCGTGTTGTTGTTAAAATACTCGATGGCATGTCTCAAAATGGGTTGCAAGTCTGAGCTATTGGTTGAGACAGGACGAACACAGCCAAGGCAGTTATAGTTGGTTGTCACGACAGGGCCCTCAGCTTAGCAGAGAGCAGGCAAAAAAGGCAAAGTTAACGGCTGAAACAAGGCTTTATATTCCAGCATTCAGATATACACCTTGGCAGATAAGACAAAATGGGCCCTGAAAAACAAACTTTCTGGTAAATCATAGAATGTAATTGAATAACCAGAGAACACAAGACTGCATTTTAGTCAGAGGAAAAAAGAAACATGTCACTCAGGAACAACTTATAGGCACCATATTGTTGCATCGTAATTAAAAAATTATTTTGAAGTCACTTTTTAAAATGTAAAGTATATTTATTTAAAACAAATAGTGGTGCGAGGGTAGTATGAGGAGATCTGGGTTCAATTCCCCAGCTGTGAGGTCCACCCCCGCACCCCCCCCAATAGTCAACAGATGGTGCTGCAGTAACAGGGTACTCACGTGGAAAAAGAATGGAATGTGACCCCCACCATACAGCATACAAAATGATAATAATAATAATAATAAACTGCAAGTCTGTTTTTGTTTATGGCCTTTCCCTGCCCTCTTTTACAAAGCGCAGTTGGGGGTGGGGATCTCTTCCATGCAGCTTCT